>JAOUQT010298365.1:0-16405 GCA_025769995.1 Xyliphius kryptos | reverse complement strand
GCAGTGAAACACACACAAATACACACACTGGTGAAGTGAGCACACGTGCCCGGAGCGGTGAGCAGCCTTTTATACGGCACCCGGGGAGCAATTGGTGTTAGGTGCCTTGCTCAAGGGCACTTCAGCCATAGTACTTGGTGGGACTGGGAATCGAACTGGCAACCTTTAGGTTACAAGGCTGGTTCCCTAACCACAAGCCTACAACTGCCCCAATACAAATTGAATGCTCTAAATTGCCCTGTATAGTGTGTGTATGTGTGGGTGGGTGAGTGTGTGCCCAGCAATGGATTGGCGCCCTGTCCTGAGTGTATCTGCCCTGCGCCGGAGATGGTCTCCCCTGGATGGGCATGGGGAAAACCCACCGCAATCCTCATACAGGAATAAGCGGAAGATCATGAATGAATGAATGATTGATAGTGATTCAGAATCACAAACAGTAACTAGAAGGCTATTCCAAATTGTGGAGCCTTATGGGAGAACGCTCTTCAACCAGCAGTAATTTGATTAATTTTATGAACTAAGAGTAAACCAGCACCTTGAAAGCGAAGCTTGTGTGTTGGCTCCTCATTGGAGCCTGATTATGTAGAATTTTATGTATAAATACAGTTTTGTAATTAATGCGAAACTTAACTAGTAGCCAGTGTAAGATTGATAACACAGGTCAGATATGATCAAACACTGGTTCTAGTTAAAACTGATTATACTGATTTACTACAAATTGTGCTACATTTTGGGATGTAACTTAATGTTACATTTACATTTAGTAATTCAGCTGATGCTTTTATTCAAAGCAGCATACAAATGCGATAACAACACAAGTAAACTAGTTAAAACTGAAATATTCTATATTTAAAATGCAATAATGTTCTGCTATCACACGGATAAAGGTGAATATGACTTTAAAATACTGTTGCCGTTAATATTATTGCATCCTTAGTGTAATCTGTAGGTGTCCTTGTTCTTTTGGCCATATAGTTTATATACTCTACTCTGTCGCATATGGGAGGTGCTGCCAAAACACAAACTCTTGGCCACCTGCCTGTCTGTTCTCCTGATAGTTGTGAAAATGTAGCTGGAGGTTAAAAGGGGTTTAAAAGGTTCCAAATGTATCTCCAAGGGCTAACTGAAATGAACCCTCCAAAGCACACATGATTAGTAAAAGATAACCATGAATGACATATAGTTATTTTTGCATTCTAAACAGTCATGCTGACGTGAAATCAGACTCTTTGCTTGCTTCATGCAGGAAAGTGGAAGTTGTCAAATCAAGTGATCCATCGAGAAAAGGTGAAGGCCATTCATATCACATACAGCGTCAAAGCTGGTGGACTGTGATGAAAGCTTTTGTCGGGCAGCAGTGGTTTCCCAGACACCCGGCTGGCAGCGGGGTATGCTTCTAAGCCAGGTTTAGTCCCAGCCAAGGTCATCTTTGTTTCCCCATCCGCTTGTCTCTGTGTTCTTTTAAACTGCTACACTGCACCATAGCAGCAGGGGGATATGGGACATATTGCAGTTTCATTGCTGCAATGAGGTAATTTTCGCTCGTGGCAAGTTTAAATTTCACCAGATGAACCAGGTCACCTTTTCTAATTAGTGTGGTTTACTGACAGAAACATTAAGCATTAAAGCATGCGATGCCATCTCCAACAGCAATTTTTGTGTTCGTCACCAGTTGCTTTCAACATGACACCTTTCATCTCAGTAAGTTTATCAAATGCCTGAACTGTTGCTGTGCTGAATGTTGCTGCTGAAGCCAGATGTGTTTAAAAATAATTTGTCCTTGGACACAATAGTTACTGATAGTTCTGTAACTGCATCTGGAAGCAACAGCAGCATGAGAACTATTTGTGGTAAGCTTCATGGATTAAATGTCCATGGTTGAGCAGCCACAACCAGGTCTGAGGTCATCATGCACAATGCCAGCTGGCCAGACTGGGTTATCCAAACGTGGCAAACGGGAATAAAATGGTAGCAAACTGTTTACAAAAATCAACAGAGGAAGCATTTTTGTGTTGACACAATGCAGTCATTTACATCACATCTTCACACTTTTAAAGATAACATAAATCAGAATCAAAATACTTTATGGAAATTGCAGCAGTTGTGTGTGTATATGTATATATATATATATATAGATATAGATATAGATATAGATATATAGATATATATAAATGTTAAATGTGAAGTAGACATTTTATTATCAGTTGCTTGAAAAATACTTTCAGTGACCACTATATTAGATAAACCTACTGTTTCTATTCTAATCTATTTTATCAGCTTCACTTACAGCATAAATGAACTTTGTAGTACAGACTGTAGTTTATCTGTTCCTTTGCATAATTAGTTAAAATAGTCCTTAGTTTAGTTAAAATGCTGAAATGTCTGGTTATTAATGATTACACTAATGGTCCCACATCAAAAAGGTAGTATGGGTTATATCTAAAAATTTAAAAAATATATTAACCTAAAATCAGAAAGAGAAAAATGGTAATTACTTCATATCTTTTCGAAATTGATCATATGTCAAAAGTTCTCAAATTTAAATTTCACCTAGGAAGAATTATGTATTATTCAGTCATTCATTTATTATCTTCTGCTTAATCCTCTACGAGGGTCGCGGTGGGGTTTTCTATGCCCATCCAGGGGAAAACATCTCGGGAGCTAGGCAGATACACCCAGGACAGGGTGCCAATCCATCGCTCGGCCCACTTACTCACACAGCCACACACACAAACACACTCTATGGGGCAATTTAGAGCATTCAGTTTATCTTGAATCCATGTTTTTGGACTGTGAGAGAAAATCAGAGAAAACCCAGAGGAAACCCACGCAGACACGGGGAGAACATGGAAACTCCACCAAGATTGGGATTTGAACCGGGAATCCCCAGCGCTGAGAGGCAAACATTCTAACCACTGTGCCACCCCAAATTTTATGTATTAAGTGCCAGTATTCTGTAGACTCTCAGAGAACATTTTGCTGTTTCAGGGAAATGTGTTACAGTTATTAGGTGTGGTAATCAGCCGTATGCTATAGATGTAGTGGCAGAGATTGGGCTG
The DNA here is from genome assembly GCA_025769995.1 of Xyliphius kryptos. Taxonomy (NCBI): domain Eukaryota; kingdom Metazoa; phylum Chordata; class Actinopteri; order Siluriformes; family Aspredinidae; genus Xyliphius; species Xyliphius kryptos. The sequence continues at coordinate 13,346 of JAOUQT010298365.1, read as the reverse complement.
AGAACCACCGGACTGTTTCTCCATCATGCTCTTCTAAAGTGACTCATGAATGATGTTGGACAAAAGTAGCTTTGAAACCCAAAATATATATGTAAATGTATGTAAAACTGCTGTGGTTGACTTAATTCGGAGAACCGGTCTGTTGCAATTCACTGTCTACCCGTTTTGACCTGATGTACACCAAATTTAATATCAATGAGGGGAGTTCATTTGGCACTGTATATTTACTGGCACACTATACAAAATAAGTCACAAGACATTCTTATTGAGGCATAGACACGGTGTAAGTGAATCTGGAAGAGCTCATTTAGCCTGAAACGGAGTGCTGAAAAGCTCTAGGGAGGGGGGAGGTGGGCATTCTAAGCGTGAAAGACAACTAAGGCGAGACTTGAAAGGAAAGAAACAACCGAAAGCAAGCAGAATCAAACGCTCCTCTCAAAGTGGGTCAGGGCTGTGCAGTGTTTACTCCAAACATGTCTGGACTTATTAGATCCAAAGCATCAATGACAACATTTTGTGTTGTGTTGAGCAGAACCATTTTTGGACGTACAATCAAGAGCTAAATTTTGAGCTGGAACTGTCTTGCATTACTGTTTTTAATTTAGACTGCTAAGCATTTTGGCTGCATCAGTCAGTGTCCTTACTCTGTTCTTTTCTATGCATCGAGGTTAACAATCCTCATTAACTTTGAAATGGCTGTACTCTGTCATGCTGACAGGGAGGCCCTCAGAGCTGTAAATTCAGTGAACTCTTGTAGTGAACATGTAAGTCCTTGCGTTCTAGGCCGAGACATCACTAATTTCAGTGCTTCAGCACCAAGGACAGTGGCCCACCCAGACAAATATCCTGGGATAACTAGTCATGGTTGTCAGCAGAGAATTGCTGTTCTAGTTAATCATCAAGAAAAATCCATTTACATAGTTTAAAATAGTGCCCTGCACTCCTACACAAGGAATGAGTCGTTCCCCTCGTGCCAAACGCATACTGTTAAAAGATCTGTAAATTAGCTCTAGCTGTTAATGGGAGCAATGAATTGCTACATCAATAATGACTGCAAACATCTTTACAATGGCGCTATTATACAACTGAAACCACAAACTCGCTGTGTGGTACAGAGAAAGTGAAACTGTGTTTTTGTTGGTGGATGGCTGGCTGCTGACATAATTAGAATGTGGTGCACCATGTTAATATACTCATGTTGGCTGACAGAAGTCATTACCCATGCGTATGTGATCCCCAAATTCATTCCCCATGAATGTTTTCCTCACTGACCTAAATGCTTGTAGAGCTGAAGAACATCAAAACAAAGCACAGGAGAACACACCCAGCCAATCATCCTAGCACCTTGTTTACAAAGCTGAAATCAACAGCTATAAAATGGTATGTTTTGTTTTGCGTGGTCACCCCATCTAAAAATATCAGGGTGTTGTAATCAATTAATCGATTACAAAGTCGGCAATCTGATGTATCGATACATCCGCTAAAGTATCGATTAATTTGTTTATAACATCCGCCATTTTTTGGCCTATTTTTAACTTCCACTGTGTTGTACACATAAAACCTCCTTCAGAGATGCGGGTGATGCTACCTTCTTTTATACTTCACAAGAGGAAGGAAAACATGAAATGTTACACACTTACAATACAAAATTGTCTTTTATTTTAAGTTTAAAAGTTACGCCCCATATCAAATTGATACAGAACGCAATTTTTTTAAGAAAAAACACTGGTGCTGTTGATAAAATCCTGTGTTTTTTTTATTAATTCCCAGGGAAGTGTTTCAGTGATGCAAAGACATGAAACATGAGGTGTGAATCAGAACAAGGCTGCAGACACATAAGCCACAGTAATTCATACTTCAATCTTCTCCTGAGACTGATATGGTATGGAACTTTGTTATGGTAGATTTTATATCTGGTTTTGCTTTTCAAGGATTCAAGGATATATTTTTAAATATATGTTTATAATATAGGGTGGCACGGTGGCTTAGTGGTTAGCATGTTCGCTTCTCAGTGCTGGGGTTTTCTGGTTTGAATCCCGATCTGGTTGGAGTTTTCATGTCTTCCCTGTGTCTGTGTGGTTTTCCTCCAGCTTCTCCGGTTTCCTCTCACAAACTGTAGAGTTAAGTTTTCGTTTTGTTGTCTTAATTTAATAGTGACTCGAATTGTTGTTTCTTGGAAAGCGGTGGCCAAACTTAAGTGTGGACAGTCTGTTATGTACAGCACCAGTCAAAAGTTTGTATACGCCTCCTTTTCGCTCCACTTATTGCCCATGTGATTACTTCCACTTACTGTAAATATGGACTTTGTAGTTCTACAATTACAGTCTACAGTTCATCTGTTTGTGGAATAAAGTACATACTGTGTACGTACCTTTTACTCTCTTCTCTAATGGTCAGAAACACCACAGAGCAGGTATTATTTGGTGGGTGCATTATTCCTATCCCAGCCGTGTCACCAATGTTTTTTTTAAATGAAACCAGTGTTTAATAGAGACCAGGGAACCAACAGGGGACTAACAAAGGCAAGAAAACAGATGTACTACAGTCTGTAATTGTAAAGAAAATTAGACAGTGGAGAAAGGAGGGGGTGTGTCCAAACTTTTGACTGGTACTGTATCAGTGAAACTCTGTGTGAATGTGCACAAGGGTCAGATGAACAGATAAACACAGAAAGTGAGTTTTGCACAGATACAATTATATTAACATAAGAGAACTTCAAATCCTTCATGTTCCACAAGACTAGAGGAAGAAAAATCATCTTAAAACATTTATTTAATTGCATTATTGTACTGTGGTATTGTGATTTTGCTCTGTGTTATTATACATGTATTATTAGAAGAGAGAGAAAGGTAAGCAATGATAACGTCTCTGATTATATAATGAGCCGTAAGAGATGTTTACACTTTTTTGTTAATATTCTTTTACAAAGAGATTTTTTTAATGCTAAGAGCTTGACATGCAGTGTGTTTGTTGTAATGGAGGAGAAAGAAGGCCATCTTCCTTTTCTCAGATGTAATTAGACAAGAAGGCAGCCACCCATCAACAGCTGCTGCCAAAGAGGATGAGAATCAAGAGTGGAGAGAAAAAGAAGGAATTAGAAATGAAGCAAAAAACAGAGCTGTTTAAAGTAAATGTCTGAAATGTTATACTTAGATCCATATTAACAGTCTCTCAAATTAAATCAATTTTTTTTACTGTTTCATTCATAAGTGCCTCATATTCAGTTCGTCGTGTAATTCTAATTAAACAATCGTTTTGTTTTCTTCATTTATCAACATTAAGAAGAAAAAATGGTTGTATATTTGTAAAACTATCACATCTATAAAAACTTATGTTAGAATATGTTTTAATGCCATTGACATGTCCCATGTCCTCCCTTCCACTCTACCCTTGCTCCAATCGCGATACGGCAAAAACCTCACGTTTTCCTTGGCACTCTACCCGTGCAACAGTCGCTATATGCCAAGCGCCTTGCGTCATCCCATCCATTCTACTCGTGCACCAATCGCTATACACCAAACACTTGCCGTCTTCCCCTCCACTCTATCCATGCACCAATCGCTATACACCAAACGTCTCGCGTCTATCCTCCACTCTACCTGTGCACCAATCGCTATACGCAAAGCAACCGCATCTTCCTCTTCACCCTGCCCATGCATCAATCGCTATGGTGATTAAACACACCAAGGGCCTTATAATATAGATTTGGTTACAAATTTACTTTCAAATTGTAGTTGGGTATGAGCCATGTTTAAAAGCTTCACCACTATGTTTGGGTCAGCTCCGACAGAGATGCAGGACTGCAGCAATTACAGATTTGCATTCAAAATTTATTTGCTCCAACAAAATTAAGTTTCAGTCACTATTAAAGATGAAGGAAGAAAACATATGATTAGCAGCAACATCTCTGTTTGTTGTTTAAGGTATTTAAATTGAATTAGGCAGCACGGTGGCTTAATGGTTAGCACATTCACCTCTCAGCGCTGGGGATTCTCGGTTTGAATCGCAATCTGAGTTTCCATGTTCTCCCCGTGTCTGCGTGGGTTTTCTTCAGGTTCTCAGTTTTCCTCCCACATCTCAAAAACATGGATTCAAGGTAATTTGAATGCTCTAAATTGCCCTGTATAGTGTGTGGATGTGTGTGTGGATGTGTGTGAGTGTGTACCCAGCAATGGATTGGCGCCCTGTTCTGGGTGTATCTGCCCAGCGCCCGAGACGTTCTCCCCTGGATGGGCATGGGAAGCCCACCCCCCCGGGACCCTCATAAAGGAATAAGCGGAAGATAATGAACGAATGAATGAATTAGTAAATTATATTGCAAACTGGTTGTTTTATTATAAAATCTGTTTATATTGTAAATTATATACATAAAATGTAGCTTGGAAGCTTACACCTTTGGAATAACCATAATTTCTGGTATTCTATAATCCACAAATGCCAGATTATGTAGAAATGTTATTTAAATATTGCCACCATATTAAAATGTCATTTTAAACTAAGAAAATGAGTCACTGAACTCACTAAAGCTTGTTAAAGTAACAGCACAGTATAAATTGCTGAGTTTTGCACGGGGACTATGAACTCTTTTACTCAGCACCTTTAAATATTTAATGCTATGTGTAAACAAGGTTGTGATATTTGGCCACTTACCGCAAAACCTTAGTAATTGGCTTCTTTTTATATAGGGTTTGCATATAATGTACAGCATGTCCATCATAACGCCTCAGTACCTTCAGATGTTTTTTTTAAAGCAATCACTTCTTTTGAAAACTTATTTTCATATATAATTCAAATGGCTAAGTATAACAGCATTTAACAAAAACATTTGGGGGGGAGCATTTCAGGTTATGTATTTTTGAAAAGCTAATAATGAAAAGATATGTAAAGATTTAAAATGAAATTTGTGCATTAAAAGATTAAACTTAACTAGCCGACTCACATACGGAGCATAATTGAGCCCTTCCCCAGTATTACGTCTTCCTCACCGCCATAAAACTGCAGACGTATTTATGTAGTCAGCGTATTGTTGAGCAGACTGTATAACTATGCTTCCGCGACTAAGAACAATGGATAGCACGTCTTTGAAGGTATCCCGATGTTGGCAAATGAAGGTTACAGCCATGTGGCGAAGTTTGAGAGCAACAGTTTCGTCAATGACATTTTTCCAGCAATATACGATAGAAACAAACTGTTACCTGATAAATGGAATTTGAATTACATTGAAGGAATTGTTGTTTCCATGATATGCATATGAAGCCGTGGCCATGTTAGAAGGGAAAACGGGGGGTGTGCTCCATCATGCAAATCCCAAAGTTCGACCGGAAAAAAGGAGGGTGGTCCCCGTAGTGCGTATTCCATGGTCTGGCAGGAAAAATGTTGGGTGGGCTCCAGCGTGCATAGTTCATGGTTTGGCGGGAAAAGGTGGGGGGAGGTGCTCTATCGTTTGTATCCTATGGTTTGGCAGGAAAAAAGGGAAGTGGTCCCACATCATGCATATCCCATGGTCGGGCAGGGAAAAAAGGGGGTCCTTTTTTGTTTGTATTCTATGGTTTGGCAGGAAAAAAGGGGGTGGTCCCACATCGTGCTTATCCCATGGTTCAGCAGGGAAAATGGGGGGTGGGCTCCATCGGGCATATCCCATGGTTTGGCAGGGAAAAAGACGGGTAGCGCTCAATTGTTTGTATCCCATGGTTTGGCAGGGAAAAAGGAGGATAGGCTCCATAGGGGGTAGCAGAAGGTTTTGCCCAAGATTATGAACTGTGGAATTCTGGTGCTTTAAAAGCTAATATCCTTTAAACCTCCTGCTTTCCATTCCTTCACTGAAAGAGAAATTCAGCCTGCATTATGTTGCTTTTTACACAGTCCCTCTGACACTGTCTTACTAAAAGCAGCCTCAAAACCACATCGATTTAATTTCAAAAGCTGTATTGATTGCTAACACAATACATATTTGGTCAATATCTAATGAACCGGATAGAAACAGTGTTAGGGAATCTCTTCACACCACAGTTATAATCAGTGAACTCACAGGACGACAGAGAAAACGACAAAAAAACAGCCCAGAGACAAATATTTTTTACCAGGAGTTTGTTAACCAACAAAGTCCTGTGTGTTAATAGAGGCATTTGGTGACAAAATAGACGTTTGGGTATATTTTTTCTGTTTGTCCAATGCTGTTTGGATTAAACTGGTGAGTCATATGACGGACTCCTCCAGCTGCAGTTGTATCAGTGGTGCTGCAAAAATGAACAAAAAACTCAAGATGCTCAAACCACCAAATAAGTAGAAAATCAGACAACTGCTGATAAATGCTGCTTTGTACGTGTTCACATAATGCACTCTTTTTGTATTATGCATATTAAATGGGACACATATCAAATTGGTGTAAGTCACTGTAAGGGCCTTTGAGGAGATGTCCGCATGCCATCTGCATTGAAAACAAACCGATTGCGCGTCTTTGAGTTAAAATGCACAAAGTCTGGATGAGTAAATCTATAAACAGAATTTAATTCATTATCTTCCGCTTAATCCTTTACTAGGGTTACATGGGGGGGTCCATGTCTATCCAGGGTAGAACGTTTGAGGCGCTGGGCAGATACACCCAGGACAGGGTGCCAATCTATCACTGGGTGCACACTCACTCACAGCCACACACCTTTTTTTTTAACATAATTATTTTAGTTGTAAACTGTTAAAAAACATTATTAGCAAATGTAGAGGTTGTTTGTTTTCCTTACATTTTTTTAAATCGGTTACTAGCAAGACAGAGTATCGGAAAGGTGCTGCATTGTCAATTTGAAGTACAAAAGCTATCATCGCTAATATAAGTTATTGTCAAACAAATTTGTAAATAGCCATTTTTATTAAAAACAAAGTCTCTTATCAGACCAGCTACAATATATCTTTGGCCTGAACTTTGTGCTACCATCGTTTAAAAAACCTCAAAAACAAATATCCTTAACCACGCACAGATTAAAAATAGAGGTATGCCTGATTTTCCAGTATCCGATTGGCTGTGGCAAGCCTCCATGTCACTCTGCGTGGCAACAGCCTCACCGTCCACCTAGCAACCCCGACCCCCTTTTCTGTTCTCCACATGCACTTATGTTTCTGTGCATCCAAGGGGGGTTTTCTGCAGCATCCTTATCGGTTACCATGGTAACGCTACCCTGACCCAGGCTGTGGTGGCTGTAGTAGCTGTAAGGCTTGACCTGGATTTTTGCAAAGCCAAGTCGACCATCAGCTTGAGCTGCTCGTAATTAATGAGTTCGAAAGGTGTTTTCCCTTCATCAGCCAAAGCAAGTGTGCTGTGCTTGTTTGTATCAGCACAATGTGCTGCACACTACAATAGCCCATTTGCTTTAAATTCATACTGACTAGCATATGAAGTTTGACTTTTGACAGTAAAATATTTAAAAAACATTCAACTCTACACTCCTGGTGCATCCGACAAAATTATTTTTGTAACTATTGCTGAGACATCCTTAGCTAGAAAACAATTTTTAAGTTTTCGAATATAGAAATATAGAATTTAGCCCTTTAGATGTGCATCTGCCTTTTATTTGCACCTTCCAGTCATTTTGGTTTTAAGCAGGTGTTGCTTTTCCCTGAGTGCCATGAGGTGCAACATAAAATGCAAGGCCAAAGCCAGAGATAGAACTGTCACCCCTTGGCGCAGCCCACAGCTCATCTGCTGTGTTCCTGAAGCGTCAGCTCTCTGTCTCAGTCAGACTGCGTGGGAGAGCCTATTTCTGTCTGAATTGCCTTTCCTTTTTGTGCAGCAGTGTTGAAAAACACTCCCCCACCACCCGTCCACTCCACTTAACTTGGGTCGTGTGCTGCGGCTCACTCAGTAGATTTAATCTTCCCTCTGTCTTAGAAGCTCCCTCAGGTCTCAAGCTGTCTGTTTCTGTGATCAAGACCTGTCGAGCCTGTGGTCTTTTGGACTGACTTGTGAGGATTGGGATTGATGTGGGAAAGGCTTAGTCTGTGCTGCAGAAAGAGAGTGAGAGGAACAGGGAAGACGGGGGAGTTACTGCAGTTTAGGGCTGCTACGCTTTGTTCTAATATAAGTTATTAGGTTTATAGTTTAATCTAATATGGAAACATAAATGCTTAGAGTTAGCAATAATGCACACAATAGGATGTGCTACAGTGATTCTAGGCGCTTTGCTGCATGTTGTGTCTAATATTGAAAATCAGACCCTGAGTGGGTTACTCTTTTGGTATAATGATGATAAAAGAAGCATAAACCATTGAACAGCTGTTTTTATTTAGAACGCAGTATTGTCTTTTGATGGATTTCCTTCCTCAATCACAATCAGTATTGTTTTAACACTTGCATCAAAAATCCCTCAAAGTTGGAAGTTATAAGAATTCTGTTCTTGTTGAGTCTAGCATCATGTCCATGCTTGATTTTTAACTTTTGAATTCACTGGCATTTATGCAGCCACCAGGGGTCCTGTATTCGATTTCCATTCAAGGAAGGAATTCGGTGAAGGGCATGTACCTGTAATAAACTGGCTTTTTAGTGTATACCATTGTTTTCTAGGGTTTTTTTTGCTGTCTTTTAAGAGAGACCCCAACCAATTGCAGGTATCTAGTGCTCTGTAGTGCAGTGTTGCATAAGCAGCTGGCTTCATGTATGGAAAATGTACATGATGAAATATATGAAATTAACAGACATCCATCCATTATCTTACAATTAATTCTATACTAAAGTTAAAATGATAAAGTGATCTGTTTTGCCTACTGTGGTTACACACAGATGAACACCTGCTCCACATTTAACCCATCCGTGCAGTGAAACACATATACACATTGGTGAAGTGAGCACATGGGACCGGAGATGTTGGCAGTCTTGTATACGGCTTCCCGGGGGGGAAAGTGGGGTTAGGTTCCTTGCACTTCAGCTAAAGTAAATCTTGGGACCAGGATTTGAACTGGGGACCTCTGGGTTTCAAGGCTAGTTCATTCACCACAAGCCCAATCAGGGTTGCCCGGGGATGAGGGTGGGTTGGTTTCCCATGCCCACCCAGGGAAGAATATTTCATGTGTTGGGCAGATACAGCCAAAGCAGGGTGCCAATCTATCGCCTGGCACATGCTTACATACACTACTGTATTTAGGGGCAGTTTCATTCATTCATTCATTATCTTCCACTTATAATCCTTTACTAGGGTTGCGGTGAGGTTCCCCATGCCCATCCAGGGGATAATGTTTCGTTCCAGAGACACAACCAGGACAGGGCACCAACCCATCGCTGGGCACTCACTCAGTCACTCACACAGAGTATATGGGGCAATTTAGAGCAGTTAATTTATTTTAAATCCGTGTTTTTGGATTGTGGGACAGGGAAAACATAGAAGCCATCCAGATCAGGATTCGAATCCAGAATCCCCAGCACTGAGAGGCAAAGGTGATACCACTAAAACGAATGTACAGACAGATAATATAAAACCAGGCTTATTGGTGGGCAGATTGTTTTAACTAGACATCTTCCCAAGTTGAAGGGCGGCATGGTGGCTTAGTAATTAGCATGTTTGCCTCTCAGCACTGGGGATTCCCGGTTCGAATCTTGATCTGGGTGGAGTTTCCATGTTTTTCCCTTGTCCGCGTGGGTTTCCTCTGGGTTCTTTCCACAGTCGAAAAACATGAATTCAAGGTAAATTAAATGCTCTAAATTGCCTCGTATAGTATGTGACCCCACCGTGACCCTCGTAATGATAATGAATGAATAAATATTCCTAAAGTTTGATTCATTCATTTACATTACATTACGTTTGGTCATTTAGCAGATGCTTTTATTCAAAGCGACTTAGAAATATCCCACTTAAATAGCTGGGGTTAGAACACAGGGTTACCTACAGAATCCCTGGAGCAATGAGGGTTAATGGTCTTGCTCAAGAATCCAACTTTAGTAGACCTGGGAAAGGAAGTTTATTTAAAAGCAGTTCACATGTATGGACTGTACAGGCCAAATCATGTGTTAATTCATAGTTTTGATGCCTTCAGTGAGAATCTACAATGTAAACAGTTGTGAAAAAAAAAAAATGCATTGAATGAGACGGTGTCTCTATTTCTTTACTTTAGTGCCACATAAGTCAGAGTATCTCTGGAGCAAAACAAGGCAATTCATTTCTGTTAAGCCATTTAATACAGAGTTATTCAGATCTCTGGAGATTAACTTAAGTTCCCCTTTTTTAATGAGATCAATTCTTTTAGTGCTATTTGAGCTCATGAAGGTGGGCAGAGAAACTGTAATTTTATGAAATGACTCTTGCAATCCAGTGGTTAATTACAATAAAACTGCCACCACAGGGAGATGGCCCGTGTGGATTCTCTTCGCAGTGAATGAAAAAATCCCATGGGTAGAGCATTTCTTCTTTTAATTACTTTGAAATTCAATTAACGCTTCTTTCCACTCAATTATTGTTTCTCCCATAGCAGCAGTGATCTGTAGCATCCCTGAGCAGCTGAAGTAAATTGCAGTACTTTCTTGCTATTTTTCTCTCTTTAGATGTTATGGAGCCGCCCAGAACACTTCGTTCAGGTTGTTTAGTGACGGGGGTCCGCACGCCCCCAATCCGACGAAACAGCAAATTGGCCAGTCTGGGCCGAATCTTCAAGCCGTGGAAGTGGAGAAAAAAGAAAAATGACAAGATACGACAAGGTCCCACAGGTGAGGACAAATTTGATACAAGAAGTATGAAATTTATTCTATGATGTGCAACCTGCAGGTTGACTGGTGTATGGCTCTTTAGCTCATCTCTAGTGGCCATGTCAGAAAATATGAAAAATAACAGAACATATGTTTATGAATATTTGTAGCCTATACATCCAGAACCAGTATTTATGCCAGTAGCAGGTTATGCATTTCACACCTGAGCCATCAGTAATACTCTCTTTGTAAGACCCTGATATGACACTGAGGGATTTTGTGTTCAATGGTGATATTGAATGAATCATCAAAAGAAGGAAGGTGCGAAGAACTTTACAAGTATTTGATTTTTTTCAAGGACATGATCATGAATCACGATGCAAAATTTCAGCCTCATAGTTACTCAAGAAGCATTAATGGCAGCATTAGTGATGAGTTTCTCAGTGTGTGAGGGCTTGTATAGACCAGTGGTTCTTAAACTGTGGTACGCAGAGTAGCACAAAGTGGTATGCCAGATAATGGTATGGATATACAAAGAATTATTTTTCCTGATGCATTTTATTAACTGCGTTCTGTAATTTGGCCACTAGATGGCAGTATTTGCTGGATAGGAAAACCAGAAACATTACCCTTGCCAATTTAGGGACTTTTCAGACCCCCCAGTGACAAATTTAGCAACTTTTTCTGGTGTTTTTGAATACTTTTGGAGGAACTGAGCACACATGCAAATATTGGGTTTAAAATGTAAGTAAACTTTTTAAAAAAAAAGAATTTTGTAACTCTGCCAAATTGGCTATTTTAATGTCACAAGCCAGAATAAAGGAACACAGAATAGCAGTTTCACTTTATAACATTTTCTTAATTATACAACTAACAACACAGGACATGATTTGTGTAATTTTAGTAAAAATAATTTATAAAATTCACATGGAATTTTTATACAATATAGGTCTACATGAGGCATTAAAGTAATTCAAAGGCAAAAAAAAGAAGCAACAGAAGTGAATTATTTTCAAAGTTTATTTGTAGATTTTTTTCAATATACATATTTAGCCTTTTTTTCTCTTCCACGTCATTCCTTCATTCTATAGCCTCAAATAGGCAAACAGACTATCATGCAAGTTTACCTTTAACAACTTTTAGGACAGCCAATAGTTACTTTCCTTATTGAGGAGTTGGCAACAGTGGGAAACATGTTACTCAGTGATCAGCATTCATTTTAAAAACCAGACTAGATCACATCACAGGAAACCAGTCTATTAGTGATTTTGCTTTCAAAAAAGGCATTTATTTATCATACCTTGTTTTTTTTTATTATAGTGTTTTTTGTAAAAGCAATAATGCACTCAATAATGCAATAATGCACGTTGTAAGTAAATCACAGAGAAGAAATGAACTATACTCTGCTTTGCATCATGCCTAACAATACTTCTTTCTCGTGCTTTATTTTCAATAATGCCGCCCTCTTGTACCTTATTGCTTTAATTTATACATCAACACTTATTTGATGTTTGCAATATGTTGTTCTGTGACAAAACAAGTTTTTATTTGATAATAGGTGGTACTTGGTCTGAAAAGTTTAAGAACCACTATACTAAATTAAAATTGTACAAAGATATTATACAAAGTTATTATGAAATACCAACTGTACACCATGGTGGAGGGAGTGTGATGGTCTGGGACTAAATATCTAAAGCCAGGAACAAGGTGATCAAATAACAGAACGTCCGGCACTGTCTTCAGTCCATTTAGTGTGCTGTAAACGTTCAATGAGTAATGTTACCTCTTATGCTGGTTGGTGAACAACACGGTCAACATTACCATCAACTTTCTAACTCATTGATTTAAATTCAAAGTATTAACCCTGTAAACTTGTCTAAATGATCCCCACAGGTTTGGAAAGAAAGGTGGCAGCGCGGCAGAACCGGGATGAGGTGGTGAGGAAGAATCGAGCCGAGATGAGCACAAGTGAGAAACCGAGATGCACCTCCTCACTGCACAAGCTTTACTGTTTCCATTACTACCTGCTGTTTCACCACTTATCATGCAGAGAGCTGGAGCAAGCTTATTTCACACATTATAGCTACCAGGGGTGTTGTTAAGTATTTATTAAAGAGTGATGACAGCAGCAGAGTTCAGCAAGCTCACCATTTCAGATAATTATGGTTGTGTTATTAATTGTCTGGTAATTACAGTTACTGTAAAAGTTTGGGTAAACTGTACAGACTTGACAAATGAGGGCCGACGTTACCCAACGGTGTGAATACAGTACAGTAATTTCTAAATGAATGTTCAATTAATGTCTAACACTTTTTGCAAGTTTGCACAGGTGTATAAATGTCTTCCAAGCCTGTGAGCTCACACAGATTCTTTATAAAGAAAGTTGACGTTTACTAGTCAATCACATTTTTTGGCAGGGCAACAAAATTTATATAAAATAATCATATGTTTCTCATTGCTACAGCAATGTTTTGTATATTGTATTAATATTTCTTTGTGCTTATAAACTAGTCAACTTTCAAAAACCCCTGTGTAGCAACAGATCATTGCTCAGGCTCTCTCTCTCTCTCTCTCTCTCTCAGAATTTTCTCTGACTGCATATGAGAACGTAATTTGGTTAAATAAAGCGCATAAAAAAGTAAAAAAAAGTCTCTCTCTCTCTCTCTCTCTCGCTCGCTCGCTCGCT
>JAOUQT010298359.1:0-16405 GCA_025769995.1 Xyliphius kryptos | reverse complement strand
CAATTTAGAGCATTCAATTTTACCTTCATGTTTTTGGTATGTGGGAGGAAACCGGAGAACCCGGAGGAAACCCACACAGACATGGGGAGAACATGCAAACTCCACCCAGATAGGGATTCCAACTGGGAATCCCCAGCGCTGAGAGGCGAATGTGCTATCCATGACTCTTAGAATGATTCAATAATTTTGTCCATGAAGTCATACGGATAACAGTTTTATCTTGCAGGTGAAGGATATTGTAGCTCAGCAGACAAAAGAATGGTCTGAGATGATTAACTCTCACAGCACTGAAGAGCAGGAAATGAAAGATGCGCATGTGACCCAGCAGTGCGAGCATCTGAAAAAACTTTTGTCCACTGTCCAGGAGCAGCAGACTCTGCAGCTTAAACTTATCCATGAACGGTAAGTGATTCAGCAATGGTAAATGTTTACGGTCTTTTGAAGCGGCCTTGCCTGTTTTGGAGAACCTGCACCCCCTTCTCCACCACCCCTTGATTATCCAAATATTCAGTATAACTATTAAAGTGTATCTGTTAAATATGAAATGACCTGCCACACTACAATCTTTGATTCAAACTACAGACAGAGCAAAGAAATGAAAGCAAATCAGGCCAAGTCATCAATGGAGAACAGCAAGGCCATCAGTCAGGACAAGAGCATCAAAAACAAAGCTGAGAGAGAGCGGTATGGACCCTCGTTCCTCAATATGTGCTATTTGAATGGACTATGATCATGTCATGTCATGTCATGTGATGTCCATGTGTTAACATTCTCTTTTATTTATTTTATAGACGGGTACGCGAGTTAAACAGCAGTAACACCAAAAAGTTCCTTGAGGAACGCAAAAGGGTCAGTTGTCCCTTAATACTTATAAAAATGATTTCAATTTGGGCCTTCAATAAGGTCATAGAGTTATAACACAAAAACAGCAACTATAAGGTTATATACCATGTAATCCAATAGGATTAACATCCATGTCAAAGTAAACTGGTTGTGTTAGCCACTGAGGGGCTCAGAACTTTTTTTGTGTTATCATGGACCATTTACATGAATGAAAACCTGTGCATGGTTTTAAACAGTCACCATGTTTATGTGTTCCATCCACTGACTCACAACACATTGGTTACTAACAGGTCCTGTGTTTCACGTTTGCAATGATCCTCTTTGTATCAGACACGTACAGCGTTATCTTGTAACTTGACACTTTTTGCAGTTGCTGTTTTTGTGTTCTACTGAATTTTTAAAACCATTTTTGCTTCTATCAAATAATTTGACCGAATATTTGACTTATAATGAAGTCTTATAATTAAATTATAATTTCAAACAATAGAAAAAAGCATATTCAACCAATCAAATCTCACAAATGAAAAACAGTATATTAAAATGAAAGTAAATATTTAGAGTGATAAAACACATTTAAAACAACTGAAGCTTTTAACAACGGGACGTGTCTGCCGCCCCACAGTTGGCCATGAAGCAGTCGAAAGAAATGGAGCAGTTGCAGAAATCCCAGCGCGAGCAGCTGGAAAAACTGGAGAAATTTAACGAGCAGGTAGAGATGTTCTGTCACATGACCCTTTGCATCATTCTAACATCGTACAAATCAAGTTGTGTGGAATGCGGTTTACATACTCATTGTTTCATTTCCTTTTCTTTCTGCTGAACTTCCATCATTTGAATCGTGTGCCGTTCACCGAACTCCTCCGTTTACATCCAATTTGCTTTTTTTTTTCTGCACAGCTTTTGAAATCACATCATGCAAATGCTCAGGCTCAAGGTAGGCTTCACTCATTCCTCCATTCTCCTAGAAAAAGCATGTGTTTGTACAATCCAACTCAGTTCTCTGGCTTATCATTTACCACAGTCATTTTATTTTTGTAAGGTTTGCTCCATATTACATATTTAAAGGACTCATTTTGGGTTTTTACATTTTTTTATCTTAAGGTTAACTGTATAAAGTATTCTAGAATGATAGAAGGATGAAGATTTTAAAAAGGCTTAATGCTTTAATCATGACTACACTACCAGTCAAATGTTTGGACACATCCGCTTCTTTTTTCCTTGTCCGTTTCCTTCACTTACCATATAGATTGACTTTGTAATTTAACAATTACTGTAGTTTAATTGTTTTCTTGTCCCCTGTTGGTCAGGAGCATCACAGAACGGGCATAATTTTGGCAGTGACACCGATGTGGGAGGGGCTTTTAGTGCAGCCGTGCTACTCTAGTTTCATTCAAATACCTCAGTGACACTGCTGGGATAGGAATAATGCACCAACCAGCTCCATATAATACCTGCTCTGTGGTGCTACTATTGAGCTTCTGGCCATTAAAGAACAGAGTTAAGAGGCCTACACGCTATATACTGTAGTCCACAAACAGATGGACTACAGTCCGTAATTGTAGAAAAACAAAGTCCATCTTTATTTGAAGTGTAAATGATAACATGGACAAAAGTTCATGCGAAAAAAAGGTGGGTGCAAACTGTTGACTGATATTTGATCACTATATTAATAATATTAAATTATGCTTTATTGTGTAAGTTATATCTGGTGGTACTGCCCTGTTCTGGGTACTCCCTGCTTATCCATGCATATGCAGTATTTGTAGTATATGGAAAGCAGCAGAAAGACCCACCATTTATGAAGAGAGTAAGTGAGATTAATTAAGTCAGACATAACGTAAAGGAGGAGTTGGGGAGGAGGTGGGTTGAAAGTGACTTGCATAATCAGTGATCAAGGGCAAATTAATAGTTTAAATAGTCTCTTAGATTAATTTACTCCAATAGCAGGATGTAAGCAACTTGCTAAACCAATGGCCGACTGGGACTGATGTCAACCATCTATGGCCTTGGTTTGACCCATGGTTTGTCATTATGTGGCAAGTTAAAGAATAAAAGTGGGTTTGTAAAGCATATAGTGGCTTATTGTAGCACTATTTTAATAGTCCCCTTCTGATAAAGGTGCTATTGGACGACTGGTGGTGGGCGATTTTCAATAGTGTTGGCAGTGGGTTATACTGATAGGACTACTGCACGTATAATAGAAGCATTACTGGTTTGTATATACAATAAAGTATTTATTTTACACATCATAGAGAGAGTGGTTAATATTCTGTCAGGGCTTCAGAACCTAATCCTACTGTCTGTGTGGAGTTTCATGCATCATGTTTTTGTTTTCTCACGTCACCAAATGCATACTTGGAGTGAACTGGCCAATTTTTGTGGTGAAGATGCCATAATAAGAAGAATGTAGTGGGAAAGCATCCAGCTTTTTTGTACTTTATCTGAAGGAGCTGGAAGAAACTAAAAGTCTGTTATTGTCCTGTGCTACAGTTACTTACAGGATCCACACCAAAATAACCCTAAAAAGTGTTTTAGTCTGCAAAACAGAATTAGAATTAGAATTAGAATTTTGAAAACATTTATGATTAACAAAACCTAATGCTTATTCTGATGTGTATGGAATTTTTGTTAGTATTCAGTAGCATCTAGTTTATACAGTAACATGTTTGTACCTGTATTAAAACCCAAATCCTGAGATCTCTGTGGTTTTTTAAAGCAATAATGCTTGTGAGGGTGTGCATTATTGTGAATAATCCACAGGAAAGAGGTGTTGGCTTTTTCCAGTGGATTATTCACAATAATGCACAACCTCGAATGCGTTATTGCTTTAATAAGAAGTTTACCAACAGATTACAATACAAAAAGCGGTTGGATTCATAAATGCGTTTACTAAAAGCAAAATTGCTAATAAACTCGTCTTCCGTGACATAATCCAGTCCGTTTTTTTAAATGAACCCTGACGCAAGAAAAAGTTTTTCGGTTTCTTTATCAAATACATCCATCTAGTGGCCAAATTACAACAAGCAGTTTATCGAAAAATTCAGAAAAACTGTTTGTTTTTTTATCGCGCATTTATACGAATATGAAGCGCTCAGAGGTGTGGGTTAATGTGAACAATGGCATGGCTAGACAAGCGGCCCAGCCAATCAGAATTAAGAACCGGAACTACCCGTTGAATATGTTTCATTCTTACTCTTGGCACCTTTTTTCATGGCATAAGTAACAGCAATCCTGTTAAAACACAGAGTCATTTATCTTTCTGTTTCTTTAAACGTGTTTTATCCTGCAAAACATGGTTGTTCCATAGTATTCAGGAGCACCAAGTTTAATACGCTAACATGTATGTACTCATTTCAAAAACAAGATACTGAGATCTTTGCGGCTTAGACATTTTTAGCGGCAGGAAGTGGATGCTGAACGAGAATCAGCCGCAGCATTGACTGTAGAAAGAGCGTCAGCTTTGCTGTGAAGAGGATGTGTTCTAAGCCTGAAGGTTTATGCCCCTGTGATCATTCCAGGCCAAGGACATGCAGCAGATGGTGAAGCTGGAAGCGGAGATGGACCGCAGACCAGCCACAGTGGTTTAAGCCCTCCGTCTGTCAACTGAGGACCAGAGTGTTAAAGACTCCTCCTTCCACACCACTGCTCCCTTCATCATTCAAACCAACTCATCTACTCCTCAGTTGTTTGCCATCTCGTGTGGATGTTTAGGGACTCCATCAAGCATGGAACCAAACACATGTTCTCCTTCCCAATTAAGAATCCTGCTTTGTTTTCTTTGCTTGATATCCTAAACATTGTCACCGCTGGCCTGCCTCTTGTCTGAGATACCCCCACAGCATCTTGTTCCTTTGGAGATTCCAGACCACTGAATAGGGGACAAAACCACACCTCATGCAGCAGTTATCCACAATTCAGCCGTGCTGATTGGTTGAACCACATTCAACATTCTCTCCATCATCACAGCATGGTGGCTTGAAATGGACAGAACTTAAGGGTGTTTTTTAACCTTTTACGTTCTGTCTCAGCGGTACTAGTATGTAGTAGCAGCACCAGGTAGAGGTATAACTGTATCCTGAGCACTTTATATGTGGTAGGCCATCAAAGAAACTTGTAGCAGTGCACTTGGATTCATCTGTGCTAAGAATGTAGAATCGATTGTTCAAACACTGTACTGTGGATAGAAACGACGGGTTTGAGGGAAACCAGACTTAGTCAACATAGGTTTGTTTTTATTTTCTTTAAGAAATTCTTTTTATCTTTTACTTAATTCGTTTATTTTTTAAGCTGTAGGAAAGGTAATTGTTTAAAAATGATTTTAACCCAAAAGGATGATTTTATTCTGATATTTCGTTTAGACATTGATTAGTACAGTTTGGTCTGAGATTTAGTAGTTCGATAGATAGATTTCTCTTCGTTGTACCATTACGTTCTTTGTTTGTTGGCACATTCCCTCACAGTGTAGTCGGGTCAGTATTCCATGATCGACCCGTAGCAGTTACATATGTGACGGTTAGATTTTTTAATCACTTAATTTCTCGCTGCACCCTGTTGATTTGGGAACGATCACATCTTTTGAGTGGGTTTGGGGTTTGAAAAGACTTCCAATTCTTAGTACTCCACCTGCTCTAAAGCTCTTGGAACTTGGTTCGTGTGTAAGACAGCAGAATTGATGTACACATCAATTCAAATTCTTGAACCCTGAGATTGTAAAAGGAGTGTGTCAGTATAAGAAAATATAATACCAGTCTATCCTTCTGCAGTGTTTTCTGTTGGGCACTAAAAGTATATAAAGTATATTGTACATACTGGAGCATATGAATGTACTTATTAAACCATACAATTGAAAAGTATACTTATTACACAAGGGCTCTGAGATTGTGGGTTCACGTCTGTTGTTGGAATGCCAGAAATCAACCTCAAGTCCTTTTCCTTATTCCCTGGTACCTGTATTGTGTGTTCACCACATATCTAACATGGACTATGAAGCAAAGTGCTTTTTATTTAAAACCATTCGCTTACAGATGTGCCACTCGGTGTCTGTCGGGCTGATTAAATTATTTTACAAATGGAAATGCCAAAATAGGGGGTTATTTGTATACAGATAATATATAAATATATAAATATACAGATTCGAAATAGTGTGTAGTTTAAAAATATATTTCATTATTTAGAGGCTTTTTTGCACTAGGTCAATGTTTTGTGACATTCATGTAGATTTATGCTGTATAGTTTGCAAGAAAAAGCAGATTATTTTTGCAGGACAATGTTGCTTTAAACTTCATCTGTTTGTACTGATTTGTTTTCTGCAGCTAGTTGGTGGACCATTCTGTGAGTGTTTTTGTACTTAACATGGTATTTGTCGAACTTCTAATAATGATAATGTGCGCAAAAATACTGTTGTTACCCTGCTCCTTTAATACTGTTTTATAGTATGTGTACCAATAAATTATTCAGGTGTTAAAGAAAACTCTATTAATGGATTTGTGGTTAAAATGTAAGTATTTATCATTTTTTAAATAATTAGTAATAGGATTAAAATTGTGGTTATTTATCTCTTAACCTAAGAAAAAAAACAACACGTAAGTAAAGCCGTTATAAAAACCCCTGAAGACATAAATGCACCAAATTTAATTGGCGCCCTCAGGTACTGAGAATAAAGTCGTACAATTTTTGAGTGAATCAATTTGAGTTTTATATTTTTTTCAGAAATGATGAATTAATTTGAATATTTACGTGTATTCATTTGTATGTAGCAGCCTGACGGAACAGAAAAGCCCACATTTTTTTGATAATTATTGACGAGCATGCTCTGCAATTCTTTTTGATATCAAGCACATGGGGTTTAAGAGGTTTGACTGCAAAACAATGGAGTAGTTCACAAAAGTAGGTCTTTTAAATTTTGCTAATTAGTAAAAAACAAAGTGGTCGTAGCTTATGGGTCCGAATTGCAAAGTTGTTTGTATGGAGTCTGGGGGAAAATGTGTGTAATTTGTAAAAAAAAATTTGGGTAGAAGCCTAAATGCATTTTGTCTCACAATTAAGACACTTATGGGCCAATCAGTGTAATTGTTGTTATGGAAGATGCACACCATCAGCACCTACAATCTGAGTTTGGTGTCTGTAGGACTGCTCAATGTGTCAGGTCTATTTAAAAAAATATATAAAAACTTTAAGCCCTTAATAATCTAGCATGATTCATTTCATTTAGGTTTGCAAAGGGTCTGCAAAGATTTTATTTAACAAAAAATGTGTGTGTTTAAAATTTTAAGTTTACTTTTGCAGTTTACATGGCCGAAATATTTTTGTTTTGAATGTTGAATTGTGTAAAGAAGAAATAACGTGATGTTTTCTGTCATTAACTTAATATTTCTGGACTTCTGTATCTGACTCCTCTTAGTTTTCTGTCCAAATTCTTAAACAAAGTGATAAAAGTGATTTATTTTGTCTATAGTACTTACACACAGAAATTTCCATCCATCCATTATTTTCCGCTGACACCAAGGACAGGGCACCAATTAATCGCTGGGTACACACTCACTCACAAATCTACGCACACACATTATACAGGGCCATTTAGAGCATTCAGTTTACCTGAAATCCATGTTTTTGGACTGTGGGCGGAAACCGGAGAACCCGGAGGAAACCCACGGGGACACGGAGAACATGAGAACTCCACCCAGATCGGGATTCGAACTGGGAATCCTCAGCGCTGAGAGGCGAAGATGCTATCCACTAAGCCGTCGTGCTGCCCACAGAGGAATTTGTCCTCCACCATTTAACCCATCCCTGCACACTCATGTATACACAATGAGTAAAATAAGCACACATGTCAGAGTGGAGGGCACCTTGAATACAGTGCCAGGGGAGCAATTGGGGTGGCTGGTGTCTAAACCCCAAGTTTAGGACTATTATAGCATTCACTTACTGACTCACTGACTGACTCCTCACTAATTTTCCAAATTCCTGTTTAGGTTGATGGCTGAAAGTTGGCAGGCTCATTCCTTGCATCTTTCATACAAAAGTTAAGCAGGTTTGAATTTGAAATTCTACCCATAACGGTCAAAACAGTTAACAAGGTCCACCATCTTGAACTTTCTACTTATGCCCCCATCTTCACAAAATTGGGTACACCGCTTTCCTGCACTAACGAAAACCGATGTACGTATTGAGTTTGGGTGGGTTTGTGTGTGTGTGTAGTGAAAATGCGTCTATTTTTTGCATCGAATTATATTGCGGCATTGTTTGAAGATTAGATCAAGCACTTCTACTTCCTTATTTAGTTTAAAGTGAATATTCAAAAAATTATTTTTTGAAGATACAGTTTTAAAAAAAGAGCAAGGTGTAGACTTTAAACTAAACTAAAATTAACAATAGATCACATTGGAACTCAAACATCTAAGAAAAATATTCCTGCTTTCATTATTATTATTATTATTATTATTATTATTATTATTGCTTTCGTATTTGTTAGGTTTTTTGTTTGTTGGCTTCTGAGCCAATTAGGTCTTTTGTTAATTAAAGGTTTAAATGAGGTTTGGTATAGTGTTGATGAATTACCATCCATTTCTGGCTCGTGTCTCTGTGAGCGTCAAATGTTCCTCCAGTTCAAAAGACATTAAGAGTGCCAGATGTATTCGGGTTCTCTCTGAAGCCTCTGTGCTAATTACTGCATTAATGCTGCGTTCGGAGACAACAAAAGCCGGAGCTGACTGTGAGGTCGCATGGCAACGTTGACGCTCGCTTATAAAATGCGGCACTTTGGAGGTGAGACGAACTTTAGTCCACATCTTTCTCTGGATCACAAGCTGAAGCGTATTCCTCGCCATGCTGAAGCTCTCGGGGAAACATGACAGCCAGGCGGACACCAAGATCCTTTTGGACGCCATTTCTAAGGACAAGGTGCATCTGGCCAGGTTCATTCTGGATGCTCTTGACGACAAGATTGTGGATGCAAAGAGCGAAGGCGAGCACACACCCCTCATCTCATCCGTGTTTTTGCCTGACTCTCAAACTCGGGCCAAGTTCCTGAACCTGCTGCTGCAAAGAGGCGCCAATGTGAACCAACAGGACGCATGTGGCCGCACGGCTCTCAGTCACGCCTGTGAAAAAGGTTACCTGGATGCTGTAAAGACTCTGGTGAGAAATAACGCCGACCCTGAGATAGTGGACGCTTGGGGTAACTCTGCACTAATGTACGCAGCTGTGGCCGGTCATTCTCTGGTTGTAGAGTTCTTGGTGAGGGCTTTTAAAAGGCTGGGACTTCAAATCCACCGACAAAACAATGTTGGAAACTCTGCGGTGAAGGTGGCAAGGTACCTCGGTCACAAGGAGTGTCTGTGCGCTTTAATAAGTAACTCCAAGAAGGCACAAGACCAAGAGGAGCTAAATGAGAGATTTGCAGCTCTCCACGCTAGAGAGGATGCAGGCGACCTGGAGGAACAGGATAAAAGTTTTGGGGCAAGAAAATTGAACCGTAAAAAGTATCCAAGTCTCTGGAGCCGGATGATGTCCATGGACTCTATTGATGAACTGGAGAAGGAAAGTGAGTCTAAGGAAAGATGGTTAACCGCTCCACAGAGCTTTTCCGCAGGCCTGACGCCGAAACTTTCCCAAAGATGCCGCATAAATTTACAACAGGTGGCAGAAAACTGCACCCAGCTTCCTCCACTGCGCAGTTTCACAGAGTCCTCCAGTTCTGCTTTATTTTCTCCAAGACCAGCCAGAAATTCAGAGTGTACCGCCGGTGATTTATCTGGACCACTCGGAATCCTTTTAACTCCAATCAGGAATGTGGATTTAGACAAAGAGGATGCACCAAATCCTTCCTTTGGTTTAAGCACAAGAATGTTTAATGAAAGTTATTACCGAAAGAGATGCAGTTTACCCACCAATGCGCTCGGAGCCACACCAATAAAGCCTTCTCGAAAGAGCAAACCATCCCAGAAAAGTTTCCAGTCGCCCCCCCATCTGGAGGATTTTCCCCCCAACGCATTTTCAGTTCTAAGCCACAGGTTGCTGCGAAGGTTTACGTTACCAGAGTTAAAAAAGTCAAGCAAAGAGGCGCGCAACACACCTGGAGCGCACGGCGACACACGCGCAATGGCAGCATTGGGAATGCAGAGGTCCGAGACGTTCCCGCTGACCACCAACCATCCGCAAGTAGGTGGCAAAGCCAGTATAGAAAGCATCAGCGCGGTGAAGTGCGAGTTTGACTTTCAACTCAAAACTGAACCCTCCTGAGTGAAACTGAGCACTGGGAGCAACATGACTGAGGATGTTACAGTCTTTAGTCCTTTCACTGACGCAAGGAATTTGAAGGAGGGGAGGGGTGTTCATAGTTACCCCACGCGCTCTACAAAAGTAGTTTAGTAGAAATCCATTTATTGATGCCGTTAATGTATTTTCATGTTCATTTTTTTCCTTCTTTAATGTATTACAGCATTGATGCCTATAGAATTACTGTAAATATGTGTATTAAGGTAGGTGTGTGTGTGTGTCACTTTTTTTTTTTTTTTTTTAACAGACAGTATGTCCATGTTTTTTTATAAACCTGTTTCTCTACGTGTTTCTTTTAATTAATGGAATGATTGATCATTTATTCAGGTCTGAAACGCTTTCTATGTTTGCTGGACAGTTCCAGCTCTCCACACTTTCTTCACTGTGGCTTGTAGATCGCTGTTCATTCTGATGGTCTGCAGCGAAACGTGAAATTAAACTACAGTTTCAGAACGTTCTGTGTTTGATCTCAGTGAGAAAAAGCAGATGCCTGCTGGGATGTGGAAATGCGAGAGGGACACGGTGGACAGAGAGGCTTCAGAAGACTCAGCTTTGTCCTCACACGGTTGAGTTCATTTACACTGCTGCATCAAGAAAGCGTGCACCACACACACACACACATGCGCGCACATATACACACAAACACATTCTTTCTCTCTCTCACACACCCACATACACACAGTCTTAAAACACACACACACACATTCTTTTTTCTCTCACACATATACATACATGCATACACACATACACACACACACACACACACACACACACACATTCTTTCTCTTGCTCACACACCCGAATACACACACTCACTCTCTCACACATGCACACACATACAAACACGCATGCACATTGTTTTTCTTTCTCATACATATACACACATGCATATACACACACTCTCTCTCTTACACACACATATACAAACACACAGGCACAATATTTTTCTTTCTTATACATAAACACACACATACATGCCTACACACATACACACACATCATTTTTCTCTTACACACACACTCTTACAAACACACAGACATTCCTTTTCTTTCTCACACATATATATACACACACACCATCTCTTACACACATCACTTTCTCACACATACATACATGCATACACACATATACTCTCACACACACTCACTCGTGTGTGTGTGTGTGTGTGTGTGTGTGTGTGTGTGTGTGTGTGTGTGTATACATACCTATGCCTACACACACGTAGGATATAGCAGCTGCAGTGTTTCCTACTTGCAGGAGGGACAGAAGGAGGAGGGTGTTAGATGGAGGGGGGTAGATGGTGAAAGGGGTGCAGCGATTCCCTCCAGACCCTCAGCTGAGAACCCAGATATGGAAATAACAGCAATGCGGGACTAGTGGTGCGTCCACAGTGGGCAACTAAAGTTCCAGCTCTGAGTACATGAGCCGAAAAAGTGACCTCCGTCAGCGCTCGTCGTCTCGTTCGCACCTCCTTTTGTTCTAACGCTTACTTGGAAAAGCCCTTCGGAGCGCAGTGACCGGATGTTACTTCACACAGAAGACACCTGCATTCTGCTGCATTCGCCATGATCTGATTAATCTGACTGATCTGTGTGAAGTCGTGTGCGTGGCAGTGGGCTCTTCTCTTCCGCAGATTATCTCGTTATCTCGGGTTCTGCACGGTCCTCAGGATGCTGCGGACGGGCTTCAGCACCGCGGACAGCGCCGGACTTTTCTTCCGTCTCCTTTGTGAGTAACACAAAATCCGAGACTCAACTTCTGCTGAGCTTTATCTCATAAAGTCAAACTGCGGGCTTAATCAGTGCAATTCCCACGTGTACATTTCGCCTTTCTTTCCCACTTTATGATTACATTACAGTTTATACAATACACAAAAGTAGACAGGTTTTCTAAAACGTAATGTATAAATCACAATACAGTTTGTTGTTTTTTGACCTCTGTACTTAGTTTACAATATACACCCTTAAATATTTTGTAATGTAGAGTTAATAATTGTCATAAATAAAAAAGAGAGGATATTTCTCACGAATAATGTCCACACTTACACCTACCCACATATAGATTTACATGCATATAATACATGCACACTTACACTGCAATAGAACCATGTTTTTATCTATAAACTATAGTCATACTGTCTGTTAAACAGAAGTGAAAAATAAAATAAAAGAGGTGCAGAGGTCACTTATGAAGGATCCTTTCTGCTTTACAGTGGACAAAGAGCTGATAAATTGTCTTTACAACTTTTGACGAGCTACACACACAATTACAGTTCCTTAATCAACACATTTGGATGTTTATTGACTGCAGATTGGCATTATTGACCTCTTTACTTACCTAAAATTATACACTCTCTCATAGTTTGGTATGGCAGTTTGTAATTGTCATGAAAGAAAAATGGAGGCTATTTCTTACACATATACTGCATATAATACATGCACAATTACACTGCAATAGCACTTAGAGAGCCATATTTTTATCTATGAACTGTAGTCATACTGTCTGTTAAACAGAAGTTAAAAATAAAATAAAAGTGGTGCAGAGGTCACTCATAAAGAATCCTTTCTGCTTTACAGTGGACAGAACTGATAAATTGTCTTAACAACTTCTGACAAGCTACACACACAATTACAATTTGTAATCAATGCATTTAGATTTTTTTCTGACTGCAGATTGGCATCACTGACCTCTTTACTTACCCGACATTATACACCCTCTCATATTTTGGTACGGTGTTTTATAGAATTGTTATGAAAGAAAAACGGAGGCTATTTCTCACACATATAGATTTATCTGCATATAATCCATGCACCCTTGACCTGCAGTTTTCAAATTATAATTACTTTTGTGTATACGCTTTATTTATAAATCTATATAGACATGTTTTCTGAAACTTGATGTATAATTGACTGTTAATACATTTTGTAATTTTCTTGCTGGCTATTTTGTTCTCTATACTTACCTGACATTCTACACCCTCTCATATTTTGGCATGGTATATAATTGGCATTAAAAAAGGAGGACAATGTCTACAACAAGAACTCATGTAGATTTACATTCATATAATACATGCGCAATTTCACTGCATTTTTTTTTAATGATTATTACTTTTATTAGAGCCAAATACTTCTTGCAGTTCTTCTGAGTTCCAGTTCTTTTATATGTAATGTACAGATTTTATGGAAGAAGTTAAAGGAAAATGAAAGACTGAATGTCTGAATCTGCAGGCGCGCTGTGCAGTTTGACTTTGGCGGAACAAGAAGTGGAGAATTTGTCCGGTTTGTCCCCGAATCCCGACCGGGACATTTTCGTGGTGAGAGAGAATGGAACGACGTGTCTGATGGCGGAGTTCGCGTTGAGATTCGTGGTTCCGTACGACGTGCTCGCTCTGAACGGAATAGATGTGAGTGCGGTGATGAGCTCAGCAGCTTTCATTGAAACTTCAGGAGAAAGTGGAGCTTTAATGGAAATATATCGTTCTTTCTACAACAGCTTATCACGGAGCAAGCAAATCTGATGCTGCCGCGGGGGGCGCACATAGCGGGGACATGCGGGACCACTGAGGCCGAGCTGCAGGTCTCCTGGATCAATAAAGCTTACACGTTCCGCCTGTTCTTCAGCAAGGTGCGCAGCTAGTCCCTCATCTCTCTCTCTCTCTCACTTACCCACTCACCTACTCTATTACTCACCCAATCACTCACACACACTCTCTCTCTCACTTACCCACTCACCTACTCTATTACTCACCCAATCACTCACACACACTCTCTCTCTCTCTCTCTCTCACTTACCCACTCACCTACTCTATTACTCACCCAATCACTCACACACACTCTCTCTCACTCACCCTCTCTTACTTACACTCTCACTCACCCACTCTTACACACTCACTTTCTCTCTCACTCACCAATCTCTTACACACAGTCTCTTATTTACACTCACACACTCTCTTACTCACTCACTCCCTCTTCATACACACACACTCACTCACCCAGTCACCTACTCACACTCTCTTGCTCTCACTCACCCACTCTTACACAGAGTATCTTATTTACACACACACACACACACTCTTTCTCTTACTCACTCACTCACTCACTCCCTCTTCACACACACACACTCTCACTCACCCACTCACTTACTCACACTCTCTCACTCACCCACTCTTACGCACACTCTTACTTACACACACACTCTCTCTCTCTTACTCACTCACTCTCACACACACTCTCTTACTCAGCCATTCATTTACACTCTCTCTTTTTTATACTCACTTTCATACTCACTTACACTCACTCTCTCTCTTTATTACTCACTCACCATTGCCAAAGCATTACAGAAATTATAAGAAATACATAAAGCAACACAATAATTTACAACGAAAGTTAATAACTATAGAAATTAAGAAAAGAAAATAGAAATTAAAATGATAAAATACTGTAAATTTTAAGTTTATTCTCTTTCTTTCCACTCACACCCACAAACACACACACACACTCTCTCTCTCTCTCTATCTCTCTCTCTATTTTACCCACCTTGATCAACTTCTCAATCCTTCCTTATCTGCCGATAGCTCAACCCCCTCTGGTCTAAAACCAGTGCTTTCATTATGCAGAGAGGCGCTCTGGGGGTGTAGGTGACAAATCAGTTTGGATCAGTGCCCATACAGTACAATGTGTGTATCACAGAGGGTGAGCATGCCATTACGCCGTTGTGAGAGATTAAACATCCCCATGATGATGGCGCCAACACATGATGTCATTAAGTTAATCATTTGATTCGTGTTAGGAAGATTTAATAACATTTTAATTAACACCAGTCTATATATATAATCTATATTGCCAAAAGTATTTGCTCACCCATCAGAATCTGGTGTTCCAATCACTTACATGGCCACAGGTATATAAAATCTAGCAACTTGGCATGCAGACGATTTTTACAAACATTTGTAAAAGAATGGATTGCTCTCTGGAGCTTTGTGAATTCCAGCGTGGAACTGTAATAGGAGCCTCACACCTAAATATTCCACTGTCAGCTGTATTAGAAAAAAATGGAAGTGTTTGGGAACAACAGCAACTCTGCTACCAAGTGGTAGGCCATTTAAACTTACAGAGCGAGGTCAGTGTGAAGAGGTCACCCACTTTCTGCAGAGTCAATCACTACAGAACTCTAAACTTCATGTGGCCTTCAGATTAGCTCAAGAACAGTGTGCAGGAAGCTTCATGGAATGAGTTTTCATGGTTGGACAGCTGCATCCAAGCCATACATCACCAAGTGCAATGCAAAGCGCCGGATGCAGTGGTGTAGAGCACGCCGCCACTGGACTCTAGAGCAGTGGAGATGCATGACGAATCATGCTTCTCAATCTGGCAATCTAATGGACGAGTCTGGGTTTGGCGGTTGCCAGGAGAACGGTACTTGTCTGACTACATTGTGTCAAAAGTAAAGGTCCAGGCCCCCTAGTTCCAGTGAAAGGAACTTTAAATGCTTCAGCATACCAAGACATTTTGGACAATTCCATGCTCCCAACTTTGTAGGAACAGTTTGTAGCTGGTTCCTTTCTCTTCCCACATGACTGTGGACAAAGCAAGGTCCATAAAGACATGGATGACAGAGTCTGGTGTCGATGAACTTGGCTGGCCTGACCTTAACCCGATAGAACGTCTTTGGGATAAATTAGAGTGGAGACTGAGAGCCAGGCCTTCTGGTCCAACATCAGTGTGTGACCTCACAAAAGCACTTCAGAAAGAATGGTCAAATATTCCAATAAGCACATTCCCAAACCTTGTGGACAGCCTTCTCAGAAGAACTGAAGCTGTTCTAGCTGCAAAGGGTGGACCGACGTCATATTGAACCCTATGGATTAGGAATGGGATGTCATTTAAACTCATATGTGAGTAAGGCAGGTGAGCGAATACTTTTGGCACGATATATATAATATATTAGCATTTAATTATAATGGTATAATTGTATCAAAAAATATTATGGCTGATGGTAGGATACTGTAAGTACCAAAACCAAACACACTTACACATTACATGAGATCCGTATAGTGTAAATCATTTTTTCATTATCTTCCGCTTATTCCTTTATGAGGGTCCCGGATGTGTAAATCATTTAGTTTTAAAATAAAATCATGTTAATGGTTTTGATCAGGTGATGAGTATTGATTGGGTAAGTCTCTATTAAATTATTGGAAGATAGAAGGCTATATTCAAAGTGACCACAATGCAAAAAAAAAAAAAAAGGTGTGTGTGTGTGTGTGTGTGTGTGTGTGTGTGTG
>JAOUQT010298355.1:0-16405 GCA_025769995.1 Xyliphius kryptos | reverse complement strand
ACGTACATACACAAGTGTTTAAAACTGCAGAATTGTATATATTCGTGTTTTACCTTGAGCCATGTTTGTTTGAGTTCATTTAAAACAAATTATAGAACATGCGGAGAGTGAGACCTCGATGCTGCTATTGTATAAACAAAATAAATTGTATAAATAAAGAGTCAGATAGACACGCGGCTCCTCATCACACATTCACGTTGATTCTTCACCGCCGCACATTTCTTCTACACTTCCGTATTAAGAAGATCAGAAAAGAGTTCGTAGCGCCCCCGTGTGTTCACTTTTATATCCGTCTTTATCCCAAACGCACATTTAACGATTAAACTTCCTTCAGCGTCAATATTATAACTTTATAATAAAAGGCTGCAAGGTTTCAAATTACAATTAAAATACCTAGTGTTATTTAATGTTCTTATACATGTCTCACAGATACATTACACGAACTAAAGGTAATGAGACACAACTTCTAATCAGTGAATCCAAGTGAAGTCAACATTTTGGGGAGGTTTTTTTCTGTTCCATTATAGATGTTCCTCAGATTATGAAGCCATGGTTGGGTAACTTCTTTTTTTGTATTTAAATAAATCTGTTTATACTTGTAAACAGTTGTTTTAGGCAATTTATATCTTTTCCCTTTATTAAACAGATTAACTGGATAACATACAATTTGTTATATTTAGCCTACTCTGATAATACAGTCCTAATTCCCATCCAAAAGGAAACGTCTGAAAACCATGAAAACACCATCGTAAACATTTTATTATGTTATATGAAAACAAAATAATAATGCATTGTAACCACAATATACATTTGGGTACGTGTGGGTTCCTCCGGGTTCTTTGGACATTTCAGGCGCTGGGCAGAAACACCCTGAACAGGTCGCCAATCAATCGCAGGGGACACACTCACTCACACAGCCACACACTCTACGGGGCAATTTAGAGCAACCAATTTACCTTGAATCCATGTTTTTTTGGACTGTGGGAGTAAACCGGAGAACCCAAAGGAAACCCATTTGGACACGGGAAACTCCACCGAGATTGGGATTCGAAACTGAGAGGCGAAGGTGCTAACCACTAAGCCACCGCGCTAAATTTATCTAATTTATAATAATAAAATAAAATAATAAAGCAAATATAATTACAGTTGGGTAGTGTATATATCCTGAAGTAAGTTTGATAAATCTATATTTATGTTTATTTGCATTTATATAGTCATTAAAAAGGTATTTTTTGAGGAGACTATTTATAGACTGATGGGAATGAATCTTGACTCTGTTTAGATTCAAATGGAAGAGTCGAGACCTAACGAGCCACAGCAGAATTGAAAGTGAAAGCAGTTTTATTTGCATGGCGGTTTGTTGGAGCTCCGAGTTGGGATTTTCTTAAGATTTGGGCTACCATGATTGTTTTGTTTGGTGGGCTTCTTGCAATCTTATCTACAGGTAAATGTTTAATTTGTGATATAACATATGTCTGTTTACGTTAACACATTACCGTAAAGTACGAGTCCGGGTTTAACTGCATTGACAGCACAGAGCAGGACAGACTATTACAACTGAAAGTTTGCTCTGATTAAAGGATGTTTATATTCTAACGATAAAAGTTTAAATATGTAGTTTACAGACAACACCAACTAGCTTGTTTTTAGTTTTTAGTTTTACTTCCTTGAACTGTTGTCGTTTGTGAGCGATATAAATAATCCAAAAGCTCATACAAACACTCACCGGCCTATTTATTAGGTTTACCTCCTTAGTTCTAAACTCACTAACTCTGAGATTTACATTTTCCAGTGGACAGGTCATGGTGATCTACAATTTTACATTTAGTCATTAAGCAGACGCTTTTACCCAATGCGACTTACAAATGAGTCAGTACACAAGTCAGTAGTTAAAAAGAAACCAGCTACACTGTAGTATCATCAACCCTGGACATTAAAAAAACCTGTGGAAGTGGAATAATCTACCAGGATTCATCTTTTTAAATCTGTTTAAACCTTTTTACACACCTCATGTTGATAGTATTAGCAATATAAGGCAATTCACTGGAAAAAACACAGTTATGAAACACTAATGAATTGGCCTGAATGGTATCAGCCAGTTGTAAGTAGCCTGAACAGAAGCTGCTGTTGCCAATTCTCAAGCAGGGTTCCAAATGATCATCAGTGACGGGAGACCGATATCTGGACTTCATCATTTTCATTTGGGGGGGAAGGGCTGATTCACATAAGTAGGTAGATTGAAAAAATGCTGTTAAATGTGTGGCACATTTTCTTGTTTGTGTGCCGCATACACTTTTTCATTTCAATTGATGTTCAAGTATCAGTACATTAAATGCTGTTCAACAAATATTTATATGCAACATATAAAAACATTACTTCTTCACTTGTAATATTATAATTACATTTAAACATAAATATAACTTACAAGCAATACTTTCCAAAAAGCAACAACAGCAGAGAATAACAACAAGCTGGAACCATAAGCTAACAGCAGGGCATCTAATATCTATCTAATAAAAGACACCATAACCTAATTAAGTCATATGACAAAATTAACCAATAAATTCTCACTGCTAGTTTAATCGCCAACACCAGTGGGGGGAGAAGAGCCTCATAAATAGGTGAAAGTCTTGAACAGAACATGACTAGTGGAGTGTTCCAAAGCGATCTACCAACGTGCACTGTGCGACGGACCAGTCGATCACTATCGACATATTGGGCATGCCTGATATAGATGGACTAATTAAGAGTGATCTATATACCTGCAGTGTAATAACCCATCCGTGCAGCACTGTTGACAACTTTTCAGTTAGGAAAGTAGCTATTGGCTGTCCTAAAAGTCGATAGAAGTTGCTAAATGATGCTGGTGCTGAATTTGCATAGCATTCCATTTGTGTTTTTAAGAAAAAAACTTTGAAGGACAGAAAAAAGTTAGTTAACAACACCTAAATAAGTTAGAACTACAAATGGGCTCTAAATAAATAAACTTCCTTTGTTGATTTTTGAAATTGATTTTTGAAATACACTTCTTAAAATAAAACAAATTAATGGCTTTAATGCTTTGTCTACACCCACAATATTTTTTTAAACCTAAATTGGATAAATTCATTTTCATTCCAAATGTTTAGTATTTTATGTTCTGTGGTGATCAGGACGTCCATAGAGAAGGTATTAAGGTGGTAGATTATTCTAGTACTGGAGTGATACTGACAAGGTTGGTGGTGGTGTGTTAGTGTGTGTTGTGCTGTAATGAGTGGATCAGACATAGCAGTGCTGCTGGACAGAGAACAGTACACCAATCATAACATACAGGTGTCTGATCCACTCGTACCATCATCCACCACCCTAATAATACCTGCTCTGTGGGGGTCCTGATTAGAGAGGATTAACAAAGAGTGTAAAGAAATGGATACATTAGAGAATTGATTTGTACAACTACAAAGTCTTTCTACTATCCACTGTATCTGGTAAGTGGAGGAACTATAAGATGTACATAATAAAATGGCTGGTGAGATTTTGACTTAAAAGATTTTGGGATTTTTTTTTCCATTTTTCTTTTTAAAACAATTGTAAAAAAAATGGTTTCAGTTTTGCTTTAGGAATAGATTGGACAATCTGATTGTTTTGTGTATAATTAGCAGGTGTATGTGAAGCCCAGTCTCTGCATGATGTCCACTGGCTACCGTGTCAATTTAGGGACGAAACCATAGAAATAAATGACGACGGTCATAAAGAAACCAAGTTTCACATGCGAAATGCAGGGCTTCAGTTTGGTAATGAAGGAGCCATGCCAATAAACCCCAGTGCTATTACCTTCCTTGTCACAGGTGAGTACATAAAAAAAAGCACAACCAACTATCGCAGCTTTCCTATTTAAATATATTCTGTATTCTAATGGTGGGCCATGCATTTTACACGTGGGCCTTTAGTAACAATCAGTCTGAATGAATTCCCCTGCCAAAAACTATTCTTACGCAGAAATCCAGTATAAAGAGCTGCTGATAGGTTGTTGTGATGGTAGCACAATTTAAAATTATGTGTAAATAGATCCTTCACATATGAACTAGTGGAGGTCCTCATTCGTAACACCCCCATTACCATCGTGTAGTCAAACATAAAAATCACTTAATAAAATTGTAATATTATTTAGCAAAATAACACTTTCTACAAATGATTATTTGTAAACAAAATCTATCCTCTTTGTCCTTAAAAAGAGTTTTTGTTTTCCAATAAGAAGTCCTTTTCTATGATCAACTAATGCTGTCAAAGTTGTATTTCTGTTTATAAATTGGCTGAAAATGTCTGCCCATCAAAAATAATCTCCAATCAGAGGGTGTGAATACGCTGACATAGCGTAGGCCTTCTAGAAGGCACTAATATGGAGAACTCGAAATCTGATTGGTTAAAGCAACAGAGGTTGCTCTACACAGAAATATTTAAAACCTGGCAACTGATGCTGAAATGTCATTGGCTAAATATGAAATTTATAAATATATAAATAATGTCAAATGGCTAAATAAGGAAATGCAGGTCTGGAAGTGGCGCAATCTAGAAGTGGCGCAATCTAGGGAAATGCTATAAAAGATGGCAGACAAAGCATTTGGAATTATTTAATAAGTATTCATGGACAAAACTTATTAAAAATATATTTAATATACTTTATATTTTAAAGCTTTCTTTGAAGGCTCTGCTGGTCTATTTAGAACTTGGTTTAATGGGCTTGTCTTTTTCAGTCTCAAAGGTAGATATTAGGCAGTTTGTGGAAGGTGGCGAGGATACAGTGGAGTGTGAGATCCACAGATATAGCACCGGTGGAATCGTCATGCGCTGGCCTGGGTTTGGTGCCCAGGATCGTGATGTCTGGTTCACCGCTCTTCTTCGCCACTCACAGGGCCACTTTGCAGTAACAGCCTTCCTCAGACACTCACCTGTTCAAACAGGCTATCAAGAATTTATTAAAATTGGAGACCGAGACATTCTGACCACTGCAGGTAAGAAAAGCAGTTTCTTCTACACGAAGATATAATTTATCAGTGTCTTTCACATAAAACCAAACACCTCGTACAAAAGTTATGCAATGAAGTGTAATCATTTGGTATTATTTGTATGACATTAAACAGTTGGTTTTATTAACAATTATGCTTTCAATAAACACATATATAAATCAAACCTTTTTTTATTATTATAGTGTGTTTGTCACCATTTTATAAAACCAATAATATATTTAAGATTGTGTATTATTGTGAATAAATCACAGGAAAGAAATGTAAACAAACTCCGCTTTACGTCGTGCCTAATAACACCTTATTCCTACGATCTATTCTCAATAATGCATGCCTTTTGGTGCCTTGTTTCTTCATTATACAGAACTTCTTATTAATTCATTATCTTCCGCTTAATACTCTGCTTCGCACCACACTTTGCTTAAATCTATGGTGATTGTTTAATTCTTCAATATTTGTTAAACGGTCTCTTTTTGATAGCCTTTAAAATCTAACCTTTGTTAAAATAGAGCCTTGTTAAAAGTCAAAAAAAGTCTACAAGGGTTGCA
Source organism: Xyliphius kryptos (assembly GCA_025769995.1). NCBI lineage: Eukaryota > Metazoa > Chordata > Actinopteri > Siluriformes > Aspredinidae > Xyliphius > Xyliphius kryptos. The sequence goes on along the minus strand of JAOUQT010298355.1, from coordinate 10,854 downwards.
GGGGGGTTCCCCATGCCCATGTAGGGGAGAGTATCTCGGGCGCTTGGCAGATACACCAAGGACAGGGTGCCAGTCCACTGCTGCGCACACACACACACAAACCATTGGGGCAATTTAGAGCAGCCAATTTATCTTAAATCCATGTTTTTGCACTGTGGAAGGAAATGCTTTGTGAATAATGAAGCATCTTATAAAACTTAACTTGAACATAAATAAAAAAAAAACCTATAACAATAGATAAATATTGTAAAATACAGGGCTGCAAAGTGTTTTTTTTTTCGCCTCTCAGCGCGGGGGTATTTCCGTTACGAATGCCAATATTTGTGGAGTTTCTATGTTCTCCAGGGGTCCACTTGGGTTTCTCCAGCTTTCTTCCACAGTCTAAAAACATGGATTTAAGGTAAATTGGCTGCTCTAAATTGCCCCATGTCCGTATGTATGTCTGTGCCCAGCAATAGATTGGCGCCCTGTCCTGCGTATATTTACCCCCAAGCAACATTCGTAGAGGATTAAGCAAAAGATAATGAATGAATGAATGTTAAAATACACTGCAGTGTTTTTGTAATGTTTTTTTCATGGGTTATTTCTTACAGCTACAATGATGCTACTTTCACAAACACCCAATGTTCACGTGGGTCTCATGAAGGAGCAGACCCTCCACTGTCAGTTTTTTGTGGATCATAAGCAGCCAAACGTGACAGTGGAGTGGAGATCACAGAAACGTGGCGAGCGCACTATACTTTTCAGCCACTCCAGTCGCACAGGAAAGAGCGAAGGCACTGGAGTGTCTGTGAAAGGCCTTGCATCAGGAATTGCTTCCTTTAAGATCCCCCTCACCACTCAAACTAATGAGGGTACATACACCTGCTCAGTAATGGTCCCACCTCTCTATGGCAGCAACGACATTACCCTCAACATTCAAGGTGAGCCATTCACAAGGACATGAGTGCTTTGAATATAAATCAGTATCCGTTACAGGTTTTTGATCAGTGTTTGAAATATCTTTAGCACTTCTTATAGAAAATTGGGTTTAAAGACAAATAAAAACCTCTTGAAAACTAATTTTAATGTTTCCAAACCATAAGAAGCAAAGTATGTAGCACCAGTCATTGTGATTATATTGATTTCTGACTCATTTAACTGGTGTTTACTTTGGGAAATGACCCATTAAGATGCTTTTGCTATAGTGCTTTTAAGGTACCTGGCATGATCTTTTTTGTATTCTTCTTCTCACGTCACTTCTTTAATAATGACTATTATAATTTTAATGGTTATTATTATTCTATTCTATATTTTTTACAACCTATACTGTATTTTCTCATAGTTTGAGCTAGAGCCTCCAGACTTTAAAGGATTTTAGGACAAGCAATTGGATCCCATTATAAGTCCATTTAGGGTGAAGACAGCAATGTTAAGTGAACACTGGCATAAAGCCAGTACAAGAGTTACCACAGTACACTATCTCATGTGTGGCCACGTGTTCACCATCTCAACTGCAGACAGAATGTTATACACCATCCAACAGCACATGTGGCCAAAATATAACACATCATTCACCTAACAACACCATGGCAACCATACTCTGTGACAAGCCAATTTTTAAAATTTGTTCCGAAATTGTTCCTTTCTAGTAATCGTTATAACTATTGTTTACATATATCTTACAACTATGCAATGAATTAATACGCTTTAGAATTACATTAGGTCATTTTGCAGACACTTTTCCCCCAAAGTGACTCAATGAGCATCTTAACTGGATTGTTGGGGCCAGAGCACAGGGTCAATAATAATGCAGTACCCTTGGATCGATGTGGATTAAGGGCCTTTCCCAGGGCCAGCACTGGTAACTTCAGTGACTTGGGATTGGAACCACTATTTAAGCTTCAACTGATTGGTGTTTAATAGAACAATTACTATAATAATAACATTATTAATTACAGTTCACTCGAACTGTGTGCGCGCTCTTTGGCTTTAAAATCACAGCTGTAACACAGAACACTCATAGAGGGGAATTCATTTTGTTTATATTTTAATTTATCAGTATTATTGTTCCATATTGGTACATTAAGATTCTTAAATGACTTGTTAACTTGTGTAGTTAAGTCAGTTAAAATTCAAAATAACTTCCATTCAGTTTAAATGTATGGATTCCACTCATTTCAGTAAAGATTTTTGCTGTTTATTTTATAAATAAATATTCTTTTTTATTGCATGTCTCACCAGAGCCGCCACGCGTATCTATAAATGTGGGCACGTCCTTGACCTTGGCCCCAGGTGGAGAGCAGAAGGTTGTGTGTGATGCTGAAGGTTACTACCCATTAGATGTGAACATTGAGTGGCTGCGTGAGCCAAAGGGTTCGAGCCTCCTGCCTGAGGTTCTGAAGAATGTGTTGTATTCCAGCCATCGACACCTTCGGGATGGCACTTACTCGCTCTCAGCCTTTTTCATGCTGCAGCCGGGCATAAAAGATTCTGAAACCAGATACACATGCAGGGTGACACATGTTTCTTTACGCAGTCCAATTCGCAAGAGCTTTGTCCTCATCATCGCAGGTAAGAGTCATCTGTAAACAAATTTATATGGAGTCACTCCAGTATCAACTAAAAGCAAAAACAACTTGGGGTTTTTAGATGTTTATTTTTTCTTTGCTAATTCTAGGGGACGGCTTTGTAGGGTCCCTTGCTTCCTGTCAAGGATTGTCAAGTTAGGAAAAGGGTAGAGGGAGGTTATGTTCTGTTATTCTATTCCACCAACATAGCATCCATCTTTATTGTTGTCATCTTAGAATCATGCATCTCATTATCTTTTGATAAATCCTACACTAGGTCGTGGTGGGAGCGGGTTCTTTATAGCCATCTGATTTATGGGAGAACATTTCCGGGACAAAGGCACAATCCATTATTAATTATTTGTATTTTAAATGGCATGGTATGTGGGTTTGTGGCATCGTCCTCCCAACAAATTTCACCAAAAAGTGATGGTGAATGTTTTCCTACTTGTGAGACAGTCTGTGTATTGGAATGACTCGGTTGGGATTGTTGTTCTTTTTATAAGATCGTAATTGCAATTTTTATAAAGCACTTTAAATGTTTAATACTCACAGCAAAAGTACTGTATTATTGTAAGGGAATTCTAATGAAACCTAAAAATTACTTTTAAAAACAGCTATAAACTATGTCTACCACTAGATGGCGGGTCAGGCTTAATTTCTGCATGTATTATTAATTATTTGTGTAAAAATAATATTCAGTAATTCTGTTTCTATGTCTCTTTTCTCTTCAAATTTAGAACAAGACTCTGTGTTGTGGTATGTTCTAGTCTTTGGCTTCATCGCTGTAATGCTACTGATTTTAGTAAAGCTGTTGCCTCCGTTCATTTCTGGTAATTTTTCCTTTTTTAATCATGAAAATTTCATCGAATGTAGTGAATATACTTTGAATGTTATATTCTTATTTAATTTAAACAATTTATGGTTTTGCTAGTCGTGATCTGAAGTTTTATAAAGGATGTATAAAATGTTCTAAGGTCCAGAATAATGTTTTTCTCTTTTTCCTGTAGCCAAACGACAAGCAGCACATAAGGTAAGGTTCTTTCATGTATAAACAAAATAACAGTTTGTTATTATATTGATTATATAGTACCAGTCAAAAGTTTTCAAAAGCTGCATTTGTATATAAACTATTTTGCTCTCTAGAACTTTTCACAAACTGAAATTTGGCCACTAGATGGCAGTATTTGGTAGGTAAAGAAACCGGAAATCTTTTACTTGCTTAAGAAAGACACGTAATTTCGCTTTCAATATCAACGCATTTATGAATCAAACGTTGTTTTTCTTATTATAGTTTGTTGGTAACCGTTTTATAACAGCAATAAGGCACTCGAGATTGTTTATTATTTGTGAAAAAAAACTCTTTTTCGTCGTTTATTCACAATAATGAAGGCCCTCTCGTGCCTTATTGCTTCATTAAACAACTCAGTGACACTGCTAGACACAGATAGATGGACTACACTCTGTAATTGTAGAACTACAAAGTCCCTTTTAAACTTATAGTGGAACTCATCAAATGAAGCAAAAAGGAGGCGTGTCCAAACTTTTGTCTGGTACTGTATTGACTATGAATTATGCACAGTTGTAAGTACAGGGATCATTTTTGGTAAACACACATTTCTGCCATGTTGGTTTTTCTTGTGTGCAGAGGCTGTGGTGAGCTGTTGCATATTTTTACCCGATTGAAATGGAAAACCACATCCATGTCTTCCCTTTGTCCTTTTCTCTCCACCCTGACCCTGTTGGATGCCTGGGGCCTGGCTTTCACATGAAATGTTTTGAGGGTTGTAGTGAATGCCAGTCTCTAATCTCTGCTTTGTTTTATGGGGTTGTTTACACACACTAACACAGCAACGAGTGGAATGATGCTCTTAATCTGACCTCAGAAACACCAGCGTGCTGTGGGTTTTTAATGACTAAATGTAGATGTATAGGTTTGTAATGATTATAAATATGACAAACAGGGTTTAAAACAAGAAGTGTCTCTTTTCATTTCCAAAGTACTTTTAACTTTTTGAATTAGGACCCTATTAATTCATTGTTAAAAGTAATAATGGTATGGTTCATACATGTAATAACGATCAGGGTTTTTTCTGTTGCAAGATATGCTGGGTATTCATGTGCACTTGTTTAAGTGAATATTGTTTGAAATCATTATTCAGTACAGTAGATATTTATGAACCCAATACAATTTATTTTAATCTTATGAATTGTTTTAAAAGAAAGTCATACGTCGTTAAATCCCAATTGAATAATATGATTCAAACCAAACAAAAATATAATTATTGCAAATTTGGATTGACCTTCCCCGTTGTGCTTTTTTGTTTTTGCTGTATCACAAAACCTGATAATAATTTAAAGCTATTTTAAAAGGTTGTATAATTACAATAACAACGAAATAAAGTGATGCTCTGTTATAATTTAGCTACAATGTGATTACATTTTACATTACATTTACATTTGGTTATTTAGCAGATGCTTTTATGGACTTGGGACTTTGTAAAAGTATTGGTTGGGGTTCGAATATAGGGTCAGCCATGATACAGCATCCCTGGAGCAATGAAGGTTAAGGGCCTTGCCCAAGGGTCCACATTGGTAACTTCAATGGTCCTAGGATATGACCCCACAACCCTTTCGATTGTTGACCCTTAACCTATGTTCTACATTTTTAAAAACATCTTTATTTCAAAATCAGAAATGCAAAAACAAAGGTATTGGGATAATACAATTCAAATGAATGTGTTTGTTTTCAGTGGTTCATACGGATTTGTTCAATATTCACCTGATTTGCTACAAAGATATAAGTAGTATTTTTAATGATGTACGACGGAACTATCTGACATATGACACGTATGGAGTATCTAAGCTTGTCACCTCCCAGTTAACTTCTACTGTACACTACAAACCCGACAACCAGGAATGACAGCTGTTGCCCTTTGCCACTTGCATGCACCCTCCTTCCTCATAACACTTCTCTCTAGTCAGGTGCTTTTATTCTCTCTATTCATGCTTTGTTGTTTTGTGTTTGGTATGGCCATTTATCAATTGTCTTTGATTATATTATTCATAATTCCTCACAGTCTGCTTTTGATTAACAGGGTAAAGGGGGAAATCCATATTTTTAACTTGACTTTTATAGTGAACTGTCTTGTTGTGTGTATGTGGTCATACTCTCTATTGCCATCCTATCTGAGTCAGTAAAAGTATAATAATGCATGTAAAAGGAAGGGGATCTCAAGAAACAGATAGTTTTATTTGTATGTTTTGCCAGACCAATTAAGGATTTGCGTTTGGCCGCACACAGCAGCCCATAAATGGCTAAAATGAATGCTTTAGGTAAGTGAGGCTTGAGCATGGAAAATGAGTTAGCATTACATCAGCAAGGTTCTTATTCTACAATTATTTCTGTCAGTTTCCATTTGGTAAGCTGACATTTCCATAATGGGCTATTTTGTTTGGAATAATGTGAGGTAAAAGTTAAGAACATGGAAAAGCCAGGCCAAAGTCAGCTCCACATTTGTGACCCTCTTGAGTGGTCGGTAAATTTATTACATCGGCCTGCACTGAAGTGCCTGTTCTCCACGCTCTGTCTTTCTTTTTAAGCGGAGCATGTGGATCTGGCTTGATCACAGATGGGGAGGAAAAACAAACAAGCCTGGCTCACACTGGGAGGTGCAGTGAGTTTTTAATAAAAGTCAACGTGTAGCCAGGGAGAAGCTTGTTTTGCTTCCAAAGCCAGGCAGTCGGGCACATTGCCAGTGCAGGCACCTGTAAGCATGATGACGAGAGTGTAAGTTCTGGGAAAATCAGGAATGACTAAATAAGTGATTTGCAATGGGCAGATAAAACTGCTTCCTTTGGGACGGACAGGAAAAACATTATACTACATTGACTGTGGAAATGTATACATATTTAAGAAATTAGGTCACATTTCATTATGGTAGAGAATTTAGAATCTAGGGTATGATTTATTTGCCAAAACTTAATTATATTGTCTTGATAAAGCCATTGGATTTTTTTTTTCTTTTGGACTAATTTTAATTTGAACTAGAGTTGCAGAATTTTTGAACCTATAATGTACAATTGTGCAGATCTTTTACATAGGTGTTTTGGAATGCTTTAATCACTCACATTAAATAGAACTGAATGAAAAAACTATTCATCAGCGTCGTACACACAAATAGCAGCGTCCTTCTCCTCCTCCTGCACTATACTGTTTTGTTCTGTTTTTAAAATATCACTTTTGTGCACATAGTATTGGGATCAGATGATGTTTCATCAGAGAATGAGCCATGAGAACTGTTATCACGGGCAGCATGGTGGCTGAGTGTTGAGCACATTCGCCTCTCATCGCTGGGGATTCTTGGTTCGAATCCCAATCTAGGTCGAGTTTCCGTGTTCCCTCCATGTCCACGTGGGTTTCTTTTGGGTTCTCTGGGTTCATCCCACTGTCCAAAAACAGGGATTCGAGGTACAATGAATGCTTCAAATTGCCCCTATAGTGTGTGTTGACGCCCTGTTTTGGGTGTATCTGCCCAGTGACCAAGACATTCTCCCCTGGCTGGACATGGGTAAGCCCCCTGCGACCCTCGTAAAGGATTAAGCGGAAGATAATAAATGAATGAATAAATGAGCAATTAACACATGAAGTTAATTAACTAAACAAGGAAAGCAAACTTAGGCAATTAGCTAATTTAGGTAATTAACAAAAACAAGCATGGCAAACACAAAAAGATGCATACAGGAGAAACAAGCCACTCCGGATAACTAACACCCAGAAGCCTCCTGAAATAACTCAGCAACCACCTAGAACATCTTAGCAAATAACAATAATGTCTTACTCACCAGCATCAGGCATTATTACAAAGACCCGGAACACTCCAGCAGGTTTTTGAGTTTATTTCATGATATTATTCTCTGTGTAAATTTGCACCCCTTAAAAATTTGGTAAAATTCTTGATATTTTTATTGAGGTGTTGAAGATGCTTAATGATTTCATATGACTGTGATTTTTATATTGCTTATCTGGGAAAGCTCTACACTGAAACCACCCAATGAACAGATTTAGTTTAAACAGCCAGTGGAAACCTCATACTGGACAGACATAATAAAACTTGTTGAATGTTGAAAGTGGCGGTTTTCTCTCCTTTTTGCATTTGCTGTTTCAGACAACCTCTTTTTTTAGTACTTTTAATCTACATTAATGAGCCGTCCTCTTTAATTAGACGTGTTTATGTGAGTCTTGAGGTCAGACTGTTCCTAAGATGTCCTAACTGCTTGTGTTACTCTAATACGCAGAACAGAGCCAGCTAAGGATAATGTTTTCTCCGATTTGGGCATCACCGTGTAAACGCTCATTGTTGCTTCATCTTCCACAAGCTAGTAAATTCCTGGGTGTCCTGTTCATGAAGAAAATTTAGGTCTGTTTTTAGTTTAAATCATGTGTTTTTTTAACTTTTACAAAACTCTCACACGCCTATGAACCTCATGTATTTTTATTTCACCTGGACCCAGAGTTGGCTCTGTTATTATATACCACAAACACTGGCTGGAATAATGCTATGCTGAACCTTCCTGTGGTTGATACCTGATACCTGTATGTTTTTTTACAGTACCTATAAAGAATTGTGTATTTTGACTTTGTGCTCAAGAAGTGCTTGTACTTCCTAATTACTTTAAAATCATAAATGTACTTTACAAATGTACATATATGATAAATTATTGTACATCATTGATCTGAAATGTTTTGAATTTTAAATTGTCGTCTTAATTCGGCACCTGGTCTAAATATGGTGTAGATGAAAGTCCCTAATTGTTCAGGTAACGATGTATTTTTTTGGTATTTTCTGTAGCTTTCCATCTACATTTGGCAAAATAGAGCACTGAGCTAAATATCTGTTTTCATTTACTATCAACATTGATGAAAGCGATTTTATACAGAAGTCTTTGTATGTATAATTAAACACACATGCATTTGTACCATAAGTTCATTACTTTTTCCAAAGCTCATCACAAAACACTCCACTATCATTTGATGTTCTCATAAGATTAATCTCTAAGCCAAATGGAAGGTTGGGAAGAAGGCTGACATCAGTGATTGCTGATTGCTCCTGCTTCCATACGGCGCTGTATTTACTTTGCACTGTAATTTGGGGCCACCCTTTGACACTTATCTGTTATTGTACTGGAGAACGATTACGCCTTAAATTAGTAAATAAAGAACACTTTATCACAACTTTCATTCATCTACTGCAAACCTTCCTGAAGGACAGCTGGTATAAAAAGTCTTCCAAAGATCAATGATTAAAATAAGTCAGACCTACCAGGAATCTGGCTATTTTCACAAGTAATATAATCCACATGACAATATGCAACGTGAGCCAAAATGAAGAAAGACATTTGCTATATTTAAGGGGGGAGCAGCTGAGGAGTCGAAGGCCAGGATCAGGCCCTCTCCCTTGCCACAGTACATGAGAAGGGTCACATGGGCAGATTTCCAGCAAGTAGCATTTTATGTTGAGATGGAAAACTGTACCCCCACCCCCAAACCCACTCTCTAGCACACAATCAAACCTCTGATGGGAAGTGAAGTCATGCACGTAGCACTTTACATCTCAGAGTTCTGACAAACACTTTTTTTTCCCTATCAACCATTTTATTTAACTTGCTTTTATTTAACATATTTTTAAATATATTTATTTTTCAGTGTAACCTTTCTAATTGTAGCCATTTCTGTGTTTGTTAATAAATTTGAATTATAGAATATAGTAAAAAAAAAAAATTGTGATCGTTTTTTTTACTATATTCTTATGACACCATCATTTAAAGACCCTTCATCAGTGTTCTTTTACTTCCCTTTCAACCATAAGGTGTAAACACAATATGCCCATTGTTTAGTAGACATTTAACAATTTTATATAATATATATAATTATTATAATCTAGCATTCATAAATCTGTTGTCTTACCTGAATTTTATACTTTAACAGTGATTTGATCCATCTATTTATACTTCAAACCATGGCCTGGTATTAGACTCAAGCTATGTTTCTTGCCTTATCTATAATTATGGTTTGAACAAGTATGTTGTTGGCTGATACCTGTGTATCAGACACTTTTCATGTGACAGTAATTTTATAGTAGATATAGATTTACAGTTAAACACAAAAACCAATTAGTTTAAAAGTAGCCACAGAGCTCAGCTCAGCTAAGCACAGCAGGACACGTGCTACAAAACATTAATGTATAGCTTCTCTGCCTTTGAGAGATTATCTTAAGTCTGACTTCCCTCTCTGTTTATCTGTAACAGTGACAGACACCCAGCAGGCTTTCCTGACTGCTTTGCATATGACTAACATCCTTTCATAACAAAGTGGTGGTTTATAGAGGTGACATTCTGGATAATGTCAGCTACAGCATGGAAAAGTTTGGACATTTACACAGCGCACCTTAATAGATGATGCTAGTGTTGTACTGTAATGAAAATAAGTCAAAAAGAGTAATATACCGCAGCTACATGTGCAACTTTATGGTGCACCGTTTATAATTTAAAATAACCTTTTAGAATAGAAACTAAGTAATCTCTTGTATGTTTTAGTTGTTTGTTAGCACAACAGCTAATTGTTGCAATATATATTTCACCACTGCTGAATGATGGAATGACCTTCCAGACATTATCCGTAACGCTGTCACTCAGCATTTTCAATAAACTTCAAAAACCACACCTTTTCCACAGACACTTGCTATAAAAAAGAGCCAGATTAAGTAATGTGCAGGGTTGATGGTACTCCAGTGTAACTGTTTTTTTTCTTAAACTACTGACTTGTGGTGTTATCCTATTTGTAAGTCGCTTTGGATAAAAGTGTCTGATAAATGCCTAAATTTTAATGTAAAGTTTCAGTACTACTGTAGGTGGCTGTCATGTTTCTACATTAGCCACATTGGTCTTTGTTGTTCACAAAAGAAATTAATCATGGCCACTACTATATTGTGCAGAGAAACATCAATAGATGCCCTTAAATCCTTTATATTGCTCCTTTAAAGTAAAAAAAAAAGTGTGCCTACAATAACAATATGGGGAATATCATTACTATACACAAACATAACAAATGGCCTTAGTGATATTCATTCATTCATTATCTTCCGCTTATTCCTGTATTAGGGTTGCGGTGGGGTTCCCCATGCCCCTCCAGGGGAGAAGGTCTCGGGCGCTGGGCAGATACACCCAGGACAGGGCGCCAATCCATTGCTGGGCACACACTCACTCAAACAGCCACATACTATAGGGGTCAATTTAGAGCATTTAG
>JAOUQT010298344.1:0-16406 GCA_025769995.1 Xyliphius kryptos | reverse complement strand
GTCGCTACTTGGAATCGAACCAGGGACCTTCCGGTCGCAAGGCCGGTTCCTTAACCACAAGCCTACGACTGCCCCAGGACTTACATTTGTAAGTCCTAGGAAAGTGAATGTTCCCCCAAGTATTCTATATTCTAATAAGTTGTGATATTCCAACAGTGATACTTGAACAATGTTCCTGTGTTCTTTAAAAGAATCCAACTATAATTCCTACTTCCAAAAATACCTGGCCCTCAGCAGTCTCCAATTAGGTTTGGTTAGGAATGAATTAAATACCAGCCATTTTTGGAACAAAATGATCCCTTTTTAAATTGGAGAAGGCATGGTGGGAAATATGGTGACTATTATTAAGCTTTTAGCTCCTTTTATTCTTATTCTTATTAAGGTGAGCCTGTTATTCCAATCCCTCTCCTGTATTCTGTCTCTCTCTCTCTCGTGCACCCTGCTATTGTGTTTTATTGTTTAATTCATATTACCCTAACTGCATGTTAATTGTGTATTGTTTTGTTTTACCTGGCTGCTGGGTTTTATTTTGATAATGTACATGTCAAGGAATAAACTCAAAGCACTTAAACAATGTTCAGCTCTTTGTGGTCATTCACCCCATGGGAACATTTGTGTATTACCACTGAATTCAGGAAAACAAACACTCCCTACCTCCAAAACTTCACAGTGAGAGATTTTCGGAGATTTTCCGAACATGGCCGGGAACAAAAGGTTTATGTTAAAAATATGTTTACAATGATCCAGGTTGTATGAAGGAGTACACACTAGCACAACACAGCGCCTGAACAAAGCAAATCAACCTGTGCCTGATTTACAATAAATATTTTTAAATATTTAAATATAAAAATGTCTACATCAAAAAGTTACAGTGGTGTTTAAAATGTTGTCAACCCTTATGAATTGTTTATATTTCTGAATAAATATGACCTAGAACATCATCCGATTTTCTTAAAAGTAGATCGAGACCCAGTTAAATAAATGACACAAAAAATTATACTTTTTAATATTAATATGGTTCCAATATTTTTTTGAGTGGCAAAAGTATGTGAACCTTTGCTTTCAGTATTTAGTGTGACTCCCCTCTGCAGAAATAACTGCAATTACACATTTCCTGTACCTCGTGATCAGTATTGCGTACCGGCTTGAAGGAATCTGACCTATTCCTGCATACAGAACAGCTTCAACTTTGGAATATTGGTGGGTTTCCTTACATTAACTGCTCAGGTCCTTACCCAACCTATCGACTAGATTTAGGTCTTTAACCATTCTTTGGTAGATCGTGGACGCACCTACTCTTGCGATTCAGTTCATGGACAGATGCCCTGAAAAGTTTCTGCAGCAAAACAGGCCCAAACCATAATAATACCACCAGCATTTTTCACAGCTGGGATAACAGTCTTATGCTGAAATACAGTTTACCTCCAAAAATAATGCTTTTCATTTAAACCAAGAATTTCTATTTTGGTTTTATCCGCCCTCAAAACATTCTTCCAGCAGTATTCTGGCTTGTCCACGTGATAATTAGTATACTGCAGTCGAGCAGCAATGTTCATTTTGAGTAGAGGGACATACTCTTTGCAACCCTGTCATGCACACCATTGTTGTTTAGTGTTCTCCTGATGGTGCACTCATGAACAATCTCTCTGACTGTGGATTGGTGGCCTTTTCCAGCCTGATGAGAATCAACAATGCTTTTTCTGAGGTCCTCAGCAATCTTTTTTGTTCATGCTATGATACACTTCCACAAACATGCGTTGTGAAGAGCAGACATTAATAAATCCCTTTTCTTTCAATAAAACATGGTCCCCTTTCACACCTGATTGTCATCCCATTGATCGAAAACATCTGACAACACCTTCAAATTAACTGCTAAACCTCATAGAGGTTTATATACTTTTACCACTCACAAATATGTAATATTGGATCATTTCCCTTAATAAATAAATGACCAAGTATGATATTTTGTCTTTTTTGTTTAACTGGGTTGTTTTTATGTACTTTTAGGAAAATATGATGATGTTTTAGGTCATATTTATGCAGAAATATAGAAAATTCTAACGGGTTCACAAACTTTTAAGCACCACTGTATGTATGCAATTAATCGTGTTTAATTATTCAGAGCACATTGAATTTTACAAGTAAGTAAGTATTTAAGTTTTTACAGCTTCATTTGTTGTAAAAGGCAGAATGTTGAATACATTCGTATCATGTGTCTGTCCGAGACAGATACAAATATGGTGTAGCATCTTAAGGCAATGGCAAATGTAGCATGGCCCAAGGGTAAAAGTAAACTTGCCTAGTAATCAAGTTAAAATGAAACAAATGCAACTAATGCTTTTTAATAATGGGCTGTGAGTGGCCCATCTGTAAACTTCCAACATCCTCAGAGATAAATGATTTCTGTATATTTATAACAGAATATGGGCCACCATCACTAGGCTAGTAGTTGATGATGTGGGCAAAAATAGGTCTCAGACGTTTTCACCTACTGCACAAGTTTAGCTTTGCCATTAATGCAATCAGTGTGAAGTGAATCTGCATATGAAGGAAAGAAAGAACCCAAACCCGATTGCAAAAAATAAAAATGGAATGCAATAATTTACAAATGTCAAAAACTAACATTGTATTCACAATAGAACATGGACAACATATCAAATGTATAAAGTGAGACATTTTGAAATTTCATGCCAAATATTGGCTCATTTAGTATTTCGTGACCGCAACACATCTCAAAAAAGGCTGGCAATTAGAGGCTGGAAAAACCAAAACCAAAACCAACTAATTAGGTCAATTGGCAGTAGGTCATTAATATGACTGGGTTAAAAAAAACATCTTGGAGTGGCAGTGGCTTTCAGAAGTAAGGATAGGAATAGGATCACCAATCCCTCTAATTTTGCACCGACAAATAATGGAGAGATATCAGAAAGGAGTTTGACAGCATCATCTACACTGAATAATATTATCAAAAGATTAAGAGAATCTGGAAAAATCTCTAAACATATAGGTCAATGCGGAAAACCATACTGAGTGCCTACTTCTTGTACTAGATTATTGCATATACAAACAATTATTTTGCATTATCCCACCATGTTCTCATTCAATAGGTTATGATGCAACATCAAATGCCATAGGTATCCCAAGTTATATTTTTAACTCTTGATGTAACAAGCAAAAGGGGTCTTAACACCACTATGTATCTGATGGTACTTGAGAAAAATGTTTGACCAAAATATGAAGAACCATGCAACATGACAATGACTTAAAACCAATAGCCCTCACTTTTTCTTCCATAATGCTGTGGGTGATTTAAAACAAGCTTTGCATCAAAATAACTCGATATTACCCACTAAGAATTCTGTAACAATGAGTGGGGATAATCTTTATACCAGTGTATGCCAAAGACTTGTAGCTGGTTATGGGAAACGTCTAAGAGAGATTATTTCAGCCGAAGTAGAAACTACCAGCTAATAGAACATATGATGTCCTAACTTTTTCTTCAACTGGAGCTCATTCATTTGTTTAAGTAAACCATAAGTCCCGTATCTTACCTTTGACAATAATCTCCTTGTACACTGTTGCACCATGGCTCTGTAGACTGACTTTAGGGATGATGGTTCTGCCTCCTACGCTCCAGGCGGGTACAGTCTGATCACCCGCGCCGGGAGTATGCGCGAACCGCATAAAGCTCCGTAGACTTATGTCGGTACCGGTGCCGCTGCAAAGGCAGAGCTCCAGCTCCTCATCGCTTACATCTCTATACTCAGTCTCGATCACACCACACAGCCGCTTATTCACTACATGAGGCTTCTTTATCCAAACGTCAACCGAAGACCAAAAGCTTTCGGGACTGCATTTAACATCAAGCTTCGCCATTGTTTACTCCCGGCCAAAACAGGCACATGTAATTTGCTGTTAGCTTCTTAAGTTAATGTTTACCTTGATGCTAGCTAGACGTAACGTTGTGTTTCAAAATAAAAGTCAGACGAAGGAAGCCTTATGCACATGCAAGTAAATGATTGAATGTAATTTATTGCATTAGGCATACAAAGAAAAAAAAAAGTTATATATATATATATGTTCATGTATTCTATTTAGGATAAACAATTTATACACATAATATTTTCATAAAATTTCATTAGTATTTTATAAATGATACATTTACGTGTAATAATTTAGGGCCATTGGCAATTATGGGAATGCAAATAAAGACATTAGAATATAAAATTAAAAAATGGAAAACTTTGTAATATACAGCAGTACCTGATACGCTGCAGTCTAAGGACTTTTAATTTGACTACAAAAAGAAGGAATGGTTATTTCCTGTTTCGGACGTGTTTTCAACTTTCACTCGTGCTCTTTTCCTTCCTCTTCCGTTTCGGTAATATCAGGTATGGCGGATTCTGTCTTTTCGCAAGAGAAACGAAAATCTTATCGCTTGTAATCTTTAGTTCTGAATCTTTATATACAAATAACTGTCATCGATATGTAATAGTTATAGTGTCACGAGGTATTTATGTATGATATTGGCTGGGAATTCATGGATAGAATGTCT
Organism: Xyliphius kryptos; assembly: GCA_025769995.1. Classification (NCBI taxonomy): domain Eukaryota; kingdom Metazoa; phylum Chordata; class Actinopteri; order Siluriformes; family Aspredinidae; genus Xyliphius; species Xyliphius kryptos. Next base: position 11,851 of record JAOUQT010298344.1, on the reverse strand, counting down.
TTATTTGCTCCGATTATGTGCTAGCTAAAATGTGAGCTAGTTGGCTAAAGCCGGCGCAACTCAAGGCCCTTGCTATGTAATATAAATACATTCCTTATCTTTTCATTTCGAATATTTATATTTGTAAACGATTAATAGCGACACGTGATGTGTGAATCGGTGTTATATGCGGAAAGTGTTGCTATTTGGTGATGTATATTCACGTGTTTTTATGCATTAGCTTCGCATCTGAAGTGTGTTACCTAGATACGATATTTTAAAACGGGGCCTTGCAAATAAGTTGTATTTTTTATCCAGGTCAAGATGGTTCAGCGCCTGACATACCGACGCAGGTTGTCCTACAACACCTCCTCAAACAAGACCAGACTGTGAGTGAACTCATTTGTCCGTTGACACAGACTGTTCTATGTGTACACTAATCTATCGACCGTGTTAACCCTGGCTCACAATCCACGATAATAGGGCCGATTTTTATCCTGCCGACAGTCACAAGTGTATCTTGATTTTAGGGTGATCTTAGCGAATACCCTCTAATATAAATGGTCAAAAACCCAATAATTACCCCCGATTTCCTCCTTTTGTCAACTGGATATCCCTGATTGTGAATCGTTAATAACATGTTGATTATTTACGACTACAGGTGTGAAATACGAAGTTAAGGTCTAGCTCACACTGCACAGTTTCGTCTTAGCCAGTGTTTAGAAGAAACATTAGCAGAAACCCCCACATAATGTTTTTTTTCTTAGTGTTTCTTAGTTCTAAAAGTCCCAATACTATGTGACCTGCCCTAATTAATACATCTCACTCTTTAAGATTAATCTTGCCATGAAGGGTTTGATCATCATAACCACACACAACCTAAATTGCAAGATTATTTTGAATGTAAAACATAACATGACTATCCTGAGGTTCACACTATTGAGATCCGAGTGCCAGTTATTAGCTCACTGGGAGGATAAAAGTGTTATAAGATTAAATTTCTCGCTGGAGCCCTTCTAAAATCAACCGACTTCCGCTTAAGATGTTATTGTTAATATATAGACTACATGGTCGAAAACAAGAGCTCAGATCAGCTACTGCCATTATCTGGTTTCACATGTCGTTTATAGTCTCAGAGAAATAACCAGTAATGGCTCATCCTTTTCTTCATTAATGGAAGCAGCAGATTCTGTTTTTCTTTTTAGTCAAAAATATAACTTGTTTACAATTAATGTAATCATTTGATTCATATTGGGAGGTTACATTTAATGTAAAATATAAGCATATAAGCCAGACAATGCATTTACCTTACTTGTTTCATGAAATAGTGAAAATATTATCAAAGTAATTTTATTCATAAATAATTTTTCACCATCAGATCTCGGACTCCTGGCAACCGAATTGTGTATCTCTACACCAAGAAAACTGGCAAGGCTCCCAAATCATCATGTGGAATCTGCCCTGGTAGACTGCGTGGTGTAAGTGTTACTTTTAATTTTTTTTTTTTATATATATATTTTTTTTTTTCTTGCAAAAGTACTTAGAATTTAATTGCCATTTTGCAAAAGCATTTTATGGTATTAAGTTTTAGTAGTTCAAGTTATAAAATTTTTAATGTAGTAATGCCAAATTTAAATTTTAAAACCAACTATTTTTAAATTAATTGTATATAGATTTACATATGAAACTCTGGTAGAGCTGAATATTTTTGGCAAAGCCTCATTATGTATTGATTCTCTTGCCATGAACATTCCAAGTTAGTTTCATTTTAAAATATTAATGTTTAGTATGGAGTCTGATTTGTTCCTTAACTGATATATTTAGTGTTTTTGTATGGCTCTGTATTGTGAAATGTTATTTATAACTGTACTTGTTAAGCCTCCAAACTGCCTTTGCACGTTTATTTGGTGCTTGATAAATGGTAACATATCTTGCTCTGTTTGGCTTAAATTATATTCGCCTAAAATTATTATTCCTAAAGGGACTAGATTCTATAGTTATATTTTAGATGCATCAGTTTGAATCTAGTCGAGTGTTCCGAATTATAAGTGTTTTAATGTTTGGAACAGATCCGTGCTGTGAGACCTCAGGTTCTAATGAGGCTTTCAAAGACCAAGAAGCATGTTAGCAGAGCCTACGGTGGTTCCATGTGTGCCAAATGTGTGCGGGACAGGTAAGAACTTAAATAAATCAGCAACATACCATTTTGAATATAGGAATACATTTTTTGCTGGTTGTCTTGGCTTACTTTTTCTTTCACACTGAAATTAATTTTAATTTACATTTTTATTCATGTAATTGCATGTAAAATGTGGGTCATTCGGATTAGGAATAATGTATGTTCTGCAGGTTGCTTAATGTAACTAGGTATTTCATTTATTTTGTCTAAAATATAGGGATGCACCAAATAAAATCTTAACAAAAATACCATTAATTCTCCGGATAACTTATATTTTTATTCTCTTCACACACCTAGACCCTACCCTCGCTTTGTGGACATTCAGACTTGAATATTTTTTTTTATTAATAAATGTAAAATCTATTATACATTTATACAAATTTATATAATCATAAACTTTGGATATCAGATTTTCAGAAATTTACCATAATTCTAAAACTAAGTTCCCTACCAAGGATATACAGGATGTACCTCAAACTGCATGAAAGCATGTGCAATATACGGATACCTTTTGTAAAATGGCTCAGATTAATCAAGTGATGGCTATTTCTAATGTTTTCCTGAACATTTTAATGCTTCATTTTTTGTTACTGGTGTACAGATGTACATATTACATTACATGCATTACATGCATTTAAGCTTTTATTTCTGATTTTTTTTTTTTAGTCCTCTTCTTGAATTCATTCCTATTATTTCTCTTCAGTAGGTGAAATGTATGATTAGATTAAGGTCAGGTGATTGAATGGCCAGTCTAAAACTTTCCACATTTTCTGCATGATGAAATCCTTTTGGTGGCACAGTGTTGGTTAAATCAATAAATAATAATACGCCTGGTTCTGAAAGCAGCTATGCACACTTAAGCCATGACATTACCTCCTGCTTGATTCCCGCGAGATGGGACTCGACTATTATGCATGTGATTGGGAATTCAAAGAACAGCAGCAATTGAAGGTGTAAACACGAGCTCAAAAACTGGTGTAATAAAATTTCTTTGCAATATTAATGAATTTCATGAGAGTTAAGTGTGATGGTGTTAACACAATGCTGCTTGTAAGACGTGTTTCAATTAAGTACACCGGTGAGTCAGGGACGGGTGGTCTCAAGAAAAATAAAATACAAAATTTCTTGCATATGCATCCAGGATTTAAGACTATTTGCTGTAGTAGAGGGGAAAGGCTTCATCAACATTGCACACGAGCTGCTCAACATTTGAGCCAATTATGGAAGTAACGTAGAGGGCATGCCGTTTGCATGCACAGTCTCCCGTCATGTTGAGGGAGTATGAGAAAAAACAACTGGTGGTCATGGAAGAGTATTCTTTAATACAAAAAAAAAATCGCCTATGCTATACAACATTAAATTAACTTAAAACATTTAATGAAAGTGATGCATTTTTGCCACTATGTTTTACACACAGCGGAATTGGGCCTCTGCATTTAACCCATCCGTGCAGTGAAACACACACATAGACACACACAGGTCAAGTGAGCACAGATGCCCAGGGCAGTGAGCAGCCAGCAAGTGGGGGTTAGGTGCCTTGAAATCAAACCAGGGACCTTCCGATTGCAAGGCTGGTTCCTTAACCACAAGTTTACGACTGTCAGGTAGGAGCTAATGTTGTTATCCCCAGGAAGTAATAAATACTGGTAAATAATAAGATAAATGATAAATCCTCAGACCAAACACTCCATGGGATCAACAAGGTAACATCCTAGCAGCTTACTAATTACTTATTAATTACATTTTAGTAACATCAGGGGTGGGCAAACTTCTTGGCTCAGGGGCAACATTGCCTTTTATATTTGGCAGGCGGGCCTAGCCAGCACCTGACGCCTTCATAACAAACATAAACATAAAAAAGCATTAGAGTCTTAATAATTTTTGTGCATACACAGGAAAAAAACTTTATTTTAAGATGAAGACATGACTAAAACTTAAAAACAAAACCTAACAGTGAATACACTGTAAAGAAAACCTGGAAACATTTGAAAACATGTATGTTAACACAAGTGCATTCACAAATAACTTACATTACAAATAAATCCATACATATTTGTGCACCAGAAACAGAAAACTTGGAATTAAATGCACATTTAGCTAAACCCATAACTATATATAAGTACAATCAATAAAACCGAGCGTGCGCTTTTATGAAAAGTCGATTTAGTTAATCAAGTTGTAGTAACGTGCCATGTTGTATTGTAATTCCGCCGTTATTCCAACATTGATTATGATTTGACTTGGGCAATCTGTACAAATCTTAAAATACAGTTTGCCCACACCTGATTTACATCGTCTAATCAACACAGCAGTCAGCTAGAAGTCTCCTTTTTCTAACTTGTTAGTTATGTTAATAAAAGTAAGATATAAAAGTAGTAATATAATACAGATTCTTGCGATTTCTTTTACAATATTATGAATAGTGTCACTCTCACTAAATTACACTAAATAATAAAAAGGGCACTTATGGCAGCATTTTTATTTTTATAATAACTTGTATTATGCAGTTTTCATATCGCATTTAACGCAAGATCCGGCATCAATAGCATTAGTTTACCATTTGTTAGCTAAGCTAGCGGACAACTTAACTTTTTGTACTATTACAAGGCATTAATGATAACACTCATTAAATCATTTATTTATCATTTTTATACACAATTTATCATAGTCAGTGTCACAGGGTAGATGGCAGACACACCCTCAGTCATACACTAAGGACAATTTAGACAACAATAAGCCTGATGCTTGTCTTTGGACTGTGGAAGTAAACCAGAACACCAGGAGGAAAACAATAAGGAAAAGAGAAGAATGTGTAAGCTCCACACAGAAACCACAAAGGGATTCAAAGTCAGGAGACCTTCTTCAATCCCACAGTGTAATTTTGGTTGGAAGTTTATTATTAGTAATCTTTGTTATTGTCTAATGTCTTCAGATGTGTAGCAAAATAACACTTAAAGAACATGAAAATGTACTTCCTTTTAATGTTTTCCAGGCATAAAATTGACATAAAATTGATAAACTTGTAAACTGATAAACTTGATGTACATGTGGATATTTATTAAAACAATGTTCATGTGGACATTTATTAAAAATCTATGTTGATAGAGATAATAACAATGGTTATGTGTACAGAGACAATAATTTATGTAAGGACAGGGAAAAAAATCTAATGCTTTTTCAGTGGAAAAGCTGTTCACACGGATGAAGACATTTTTTGGAACACCTGCTCTTGTGTGAGAAAATATTTATGGAGGTATTTACAGAAACACTGTTGGTGTGGATGGAGAGATGTATGGCAACTCATTTCAGATTGATTTCAACTCCTTTTGACCTGTAACACTGCTTCACATCAGGATTTAAGAGATATGCTTCAAGGTTATTTAAGATTCAGAACTATAACTTTAATTCAGTTTAGTTAACTTACTGGAACTATTTGGAATGGAATTTTGTGCTGCTTCTGATTACAGTCAGCTCCAAAATGTTTGCCATCCCTAAAAATGTTGTAAGAAGCTGGAGATTATATTTATACACTCAAACACTCATTACACATTTATAGTTTATCTTTTAACAAACCTAATTCCAAAAAAGTTGGGACAATGTACAAACTGTAATTAAAAACGGAATGCAATAATTTACAAATGTCAAAAACTGATATTGTATTCACAATAAAACATAGACAACATATCATATATCAAAAGTAAAACATTATGCCAAATTATGCCAAATATTGGCCTATTTGAAATTTCGTGACAGAAGCACATTTCAAAAAAGTTGGGCCAGGGAAATGGCTGGAAACTAATTGGCAATAGGTCATTAACATGACTAGGTATAAAAAAACATCTTGGAGTGGCAGCGGCTCTCAGAAGTAAAGATGGAAAAAGGATCGCAAATCCCCCTAATTCTGTGCTGTCAAATAGTAGAGAGATATCAGAAAGGAGTTCAACAGTGTAAAATTGCAAAGGGTGATCATATCATCATCTACAGTGCATGATATCATCAAGATTTAGAGAATCTGAAAGAATCTCTGTGCGTAAGGGTAAAAGGCAGAAAACCATACTTCGTGCCCCGTTATCTTTGGGCCCTTAGACAACACTGCATCACATACATGCTTCTGTAGTGGAAATCGCAAAATGGGCTCAGGAATATTTTCAGAGAACATTTTCTTTGAACATAATTTACCGTACCATCCACCTTTGCCAGCTACATCTCTATAAGTCAATGATGAAGATCCAGAAGTGCAGATGTCTTCTTTGGGCCAAGGCTCATTTAAAATAAACTGTGAAAAGGGGGAAAACTGTTCTGTGATCAGACAAATCAAAATGTAAAGTTCTTTATGGAAATCAGGGACGCAGTGTCATTAGAACTAAATGGAAGAAGGATGACTCAAGTTGTTGTCAGCGCTCAGTTCCCATCCAGACAACATCTCTTTCAGGAAAGACCTTACATTTTAACATGACAATGCCAAACCACATACCGCATCAATTACAGCATCATGGCTGCGTAGAAGAAAGGTCTGGGCACTGAACTGTCCAGCCTGCAGTCCAGATAATTTACCCATTTAAAACATTTGGCGGATCATAAAATGACGAAGATACGACAAAAAAGACCTAAGACAGATGAGCAACTATAATCCTACTTTGGACAAGAATGGGTTACCTTTCCTATCCCTCAACTTGAGCAATTTGTTTCCTCAGTCCCCAGGTGTTTACAGACTGCTGTAAAGAGTCAAATGGGATGTCTCACAGTGGTAAACATGGCCTTGTCCCAAATTTTTTCAGATGTATTATTGTCATGAAATTTAAATCACCTAATCTTACTCTTTAAATGATACATTTTATCAGTATAAACAATTTATATGTCATCTATGTTCTATTATGAATAAAATATGGAGTTCCCCTATCCCCAGAAAAGGCTAGCTCACCTTCCACGGTCCTGGAGAGGCCCTGCTTGGTGGAACTGAACTCAGAGAGGCCCACTGAGACAAAACTTGACCTGGAAAAGCCTTGCTAGGCTGAACCGGACCTGGCCAATCCCAGCTCATCAGGACCCAGTATAGTGGACCCCAAAGTGTTGCTGGAGATACCAGCAATGATGGAGTCGGAATCAGGGGTGCAGAGCACCTGCTCAGAGACAAGGGTCACCACAGTTGTACAGTGGGACGAGGGGGACATGGAAATAGAAGATGACCCCTTCTTTAAAGTACAGACAAATTAAAGGAAAAAGACACCTAGGGCTAAAATTAATAAACAGACCAAAAGAGATACATGGGTTGAGCCAGACTGTAATGGTTATGTTTTCTGATGGTCCATGATATTAAAAACATTTTATGAGAATAAGGTTTTAGTTTTTATCTGTGTGTATGCTCCCACCAATACAGTGGAGAGAATGTTTTTTAGATAAATTAAATGATGTTATTGCTGGCTGCAACACTTATGAAGTTTTAATTCTTGGTGGAGATAATTGTACAGTTGATAACTTAGATAGTAATCACATAGAACCTTATCTTGCCTCCCGTAAGTACCTGTGGGAGATATCTGAGGCCTCTGAGTTATTAAGATGTGTGGCGAATGATAAATAGACAACAAAGACAGTACATGTGAGTTCACACCAAGGAGAATAGGCTCTGTTTGGCAAGATTAGACAGTTTTTACACTTTTAAACATCAGCTGAGTTTTTCTATAAACTTGAACAAAAAAGGGACAGAGAAGATCTATACATGCTTTGTGAACAGAATCAGGGACCTCATCTCTAAACCTTCGCAAGCACACAGTTCGCTTCTATTCGAGGCTCTACAGTAGCAACAGGTCAGAGACCCCAGTGATAGAGAAGTTCTTTACTAAACTTCCAAGGCTCTCAGAGGATGCTGCAGAGGAGTTTGCAAGTGAGCTGTCTCTGGGAGAACTTAATGAGAACGGATGGGCCCCAGGTATTATCACACTGTGGAATTCTATAAGGTGTTTTGGGCAGAAATAGGGCAGGATGTGCTAGAGGTACTGACAGACAGTACAACTGCATGGAAGCTCTCACTGAGCTACAGGAGAGCTTTCCTGACCCAACTGGCAAAAAAGGGAGACCTGTCTCACCTGAAAAACTGGTACCCAGTGTCACTACTATGCACTGAATGTAAGCTGCTTTCAAAAGCATTAGCGTTAAAATTAACCAAGGTTATGGAGCAGGTCTTTTACCAGAATCAGTTGTACTGTGTGCCTGGCAGGTCTATATTTAATATTCTATACTTACTTCGGGATATTTTGGACATCTCTAGGCTATTGGGCTTGAAGACTGGTCTCATTTTTTAGACCAGGAAAAGGCATCTGACAAGCAGCTGGTCCCAATGATGTCATACAGAGGACGAACGCTAGTAATCAACAACCTCATTGCGTCATTCCTGTGGCACAAGCGGCATATGTGGATCTGCCGCAAAGCCTGCTAGCCAATTTCCAGGCCCTACTGGTGGATTTCTTCTGGGACAGGCTACACTGGATTCCACATTTGCCAAAAGAGGGGGCAAAGGCTGGTGCAGCTAAATAGCTGAGCTGCTGCCTTTCACCTCCAGTTCATCCAGAGACTCCTTGTTCCACTCGGAATCTAGTGTCGAGAACATCAGTCTGTGGAATATTATGCAAAGTGGGAGGACTGGGACTAGACCAAGCTTTGTTTTTATAAGATACAAAAATGCTGACAAGAGTGGATTATAGCCATTTTATAGTAGACTGTTTAAAATCTAGAAAAAGCAAACAAGGGGTTTGGAACAGTACACTGCCTGCTGATCTACGGTGCATGTCTGGACATCTCTAGTGTAACTGGTGGATCAGTGTCCAGGATTCTATGGGATCATCACACTCCGGAAGCTGGTTAATATCACAGGGACTGCTATTGCACAAGCAGACAATTTGGCAGAGCGTTTGGGACTAAGGTCCATGCGCACTGGAGAGAAGCTACTTCACAACTGGAGATCAGCCCTGATATCAGAGGAGCGTCTTCAGCTGGCTAGTTACACAGAATCACAGCATGGCTCTGTGGAGGAGGAAGCCTTCCCTGAGCATCGCTCCTGACCTGGGCATAGGGTTCCCCTGCTAGAGTGCAGGGGTGAAGGAGAAATTAGCTTGAATACAGAGCTTGTGTGAAAGTTTTAAATAAAAATAAACTGAATGGGAGGGTAGACACCCCATGGAGAAGTGTTCCACTATATAAACCACAGTTAACCAAAAGAACAGCTGATCTACAATGGAAAATTTTACATGGTATTGTTTCTGTGAATGCTTTTATTTCTATTTTAAATCCTGATGTGACAGATAAATGCCTGTTCTGTTCACTAAGAGAAACAGTATTCCATGCTTTTATCCACTGCTCCAGGTTACAGGCACCATTTTCATTTCATGGATTTTACTGTACACATGTTAATTTTTGGTTTTAAATACGTCAACAGGGACAGACGCAAATGCCAGATAATCAATTTTATCCTTGGTCTGGCCAAGATGGCAGTATACATAAGCAGAAAGAACATAGTAGAAAAAAAACAGGCTATGACGCTGTAAGTATCCTCACAAGAATAATAAAGTCAAGATTTTATGCTGATTTTAATTTCTACAAAACTCTGGGGGACTTGGAAAAAATTAAGATGGTATGATGCTGTGAGGAAGCTCTCTGCTTCATAAAAGAACAACAGCTCTGTGTGTATAAATAATTTTTTACTGCCATACCATTTTAACTTAATTATTGATTTTTTTTACTGATTCTTATTTATTTATTCATTTATTTATTTATAAGATTAAAGTCTTGCTGATTTTATTTATGAGACTTGAGAATAAAAGATATATAAAGATGTAAATAAAGATATAAAGATGTAAAAAGTCAAAGTCTCTGGCTTGGCAGCAATGGACTATATGTATCTAGCACGAGGACATGGTGTCAAAGTGGTCGCAGGTGGAAGCGTAGAGGACTGTTGCGTAATTGTGGGAAAACAGGTGGGCTACTGTACCATCGTTGCTACTTCCGAAAGTCTGGTAAAGAGCGGTGTGATGATAAACGGTGTACATGTCCCGGTGTTACCCCTGAGTTTGCCGACGAAAAAAGTTATTTCAAACGCTTCCCCGTACCTGCCGGATAAGCGCGAGCTGACGCGCTTTGGAAAACGAGTCGTTTCATTTCGTCGACAGATCTACATGCTTTTAAATAGCGATGATGAGCTCAACCTGACTCTAAATTTCAAACTAAATGAGTCAAGTTTTAATGTGTTTATAACATAGTACACAGTCATGATGTGCTTTGGGCGCGGTGAGACCAGACACCTGATCCGCGACTGCTCACGGAAACCCACGCCGGGAGCCCCATCGAACAAGGTTGTGGAAGAGCGGTGCAGGAAAAGGGAGAGTCCATGACTGGAAAGTCTGCTGCGGCTGCGTCTGGGTAAACCGAGTCTAGAGCGGACAACATTGAAACAACTGGGACAGGAAACACAGAACCTATAGCACACTGATACATCAAGACAGATTCACCGATGGTTGAACTAAGGGAGAAGCAGCTCACAGGCAGTAGAAAAAACACCGGGGAAAAATATCGAGGGCAGCACCGGGAGACAGCCAGATGCTGGAAACACCGGTTAATTTCGAGGAGTGTTTACTGTCGGAGTCTGAAATCAAACCCATATATCTAATAGTACACAGCGAAATGGACCGCGAGATGGTTTTTAAACAAATGCTAAACTGATCCTTCTACTGCTACAGACACTGAGTCTACAGTGAATACACACACTGCTCTGGAAAAAGACAGTTATAATGAACAAAAAGTGACTAGAAATACGAGACTAAAAGTGAAACGTAACCGCGAAGAAAATAAAAAGGAAATAATCATTTTTTGTATTAAAATATTGTGACGTCCGTCACTGGGATTGGGGGTGTAGGACTGACCGGAGCTCCCAGTATGCAGCGCGCAAAATCTTTGTTAATTTTTTTATTTTTAATACAAGGTGTGTGGATGTGTGTGTGGGTGTGGTACCTGAGCCACCACATGTACCCGTATTCGTAAGGAAAGAAGCTGTTGGGATCGTCACAGCAGTACTTGACGTCGTTAAAACCGCAGCAGTACACGGCGCGCGCCTCTCCTCCGGGTTTTGGGCAGGTGAAGGCGCCGATGAGCTCGCGCTCTGCGTTGAAGTAACTTGAGCATTCCACGCTCATGCTGTTGACCGGCGCACGCGCGAACGAAATAGACAGATAAGAAAAATGAGCGCAAACCCCTCAAAAAGTGCCGTTGAAGTACGCAGATCAGCACCAGTTCAACATTCTGCGGAATGTGCGTGTGTGTTTAAACAGTGAGATCAAGCACGAGGAGAGAAGAAAAAGAAGAAAAAATCACTTATAAATCTCTCTCTCTCTCTCTCTCTCTCAATATTTTTTATTCCCCTCCCTATTTATATATGTGCCTTCTTTATCTCATTTCAACCAATTTCTCTAACCTCTTTGCAGTTCAGAGTTGCTGGCAAGATTTACATTGTTCTGCAGGTTGATTGTGTTCTCTGAGGCTGTACACTGTAAAAAAACTATAGACACTACTCTAACTATGTGAGGTAATTCGCACTCACGTTGGTTGGGTGCGTAGGTTTCACACCTTATTTTGAATAAAGGGTACAATCATTTATAATAATTTATACTTTATTGATCCCTGTAGGGAAATTCTTTCTCTGCATTTAAC
>JAOUQT010298334.1:0-16406 GCA_025769995.1 Xyliphius kryptos | reverse complement strand
GCTTATTCCTTTATGAGGGTCGCAGGGGGGTTCCCCATGCCCATCCAAGGGAGAACGTCTCGGGCGCTGGGCAGACACACCCAGGACAGGGCGCCAATCCATCGCTGGATACACACTCACTTACACAGTCACACACACATACACATACTATACAGGTCAATTTAGAGCATTCAATTTACCTTTTTGGAATGTGGGAGATAACCATCCACTCATGTACTCTTTATTCAGTCCTTTACCAAGTTGTTTCATTCTTGTTTTTGTTTCTTCTTGCTAGATGAAGGAGGGCTTGCTGAAGGAAATCGAAAAGCAAGTTGAGGAGGTTAAGAGGCTGAAAGGCTGCTTTGATCAGAAGCAGCAGGACAAAAAGGTAGGAAGGTGTTTTAAATCCAATAGAATATACAGAACCTGCAACCATATTACCACTAGATATGGAATACACTGCTAAAAGAAATGGAACACTTAAATAACATATCCTAGATTAATAAAATATTTCAGTTGAAAATCTTTATTTAGTTGATAGTGGAATGCATTGCGAACAAAATAACATAAAAATTATCAAAATGTAAATCAAAATTATTATGCCATGGAGGTCTGGATTTGGAATCATACTCAAAATCAAATGACAGGCTGATCCAACTTTAGAGGAAATTCCTCAAGACAAGTTAAAATGAGGCTCAGTAGTGTGTGTGGCCTCTACGGGCCTGTATGACCTCCCTACAACATCTGGGAGTGCTCCTGATGAGGCGGCGGATATTCTCTCCTACGGCTCCCTCCATGTCTCCTGGTGTACGGGCCTGTCTCCTGGTTCTGCTCCATGCTCTGGACACTGTGCTGACAGACACACCAAACTTTCTTGCCACAGCTGGCATTGATGTGCCATCCTGAATAAGCTGCACTACCTGAGCAAACTCCGGGTTGTAGACACCTACCTCTATGGTGAGAGAACTGACAAAATGCAAAAGTGACCAAAACATCAGCCAGAAAGGATAAAAACAGAGAAAAAGTCTGTAGTCATCACCTGCAGAAGCACTCCTTTTATTGGGGTTGTCTTGCGAAAGTGCCGCTCATTTCTACCTGTTGTCGGTTCCATTTGTACAACAGCAGGTGAAATTGATACACAATCAGTGTTGCTTCCTAAATGGACATGTTGATTTCACAGCAATGTGGTTGACTTGGAGTTACATTGTGTTGTTTAAGTGTTTCCTGTATTTTTGAGTAGTATATATAGGGTCTATACCTTAACTCATTGTTTTTGAGGGAGGAAACCAGAGAACCCAGAGGAAACCCACGTAGACACGGGGAGAACATGGAAACTCTCAAAAAGAACCCTAGGGAAATTCAAGTTTTGTTTATTAAACCTAGCAGAAAGGAAATTGACTCACATAGTAATTTTATTTCTGACCGTTTTTATAGATGTTTATTGACTTGTGATCACTATACTGAGTGCAGTTGCAGCCAAAACCTAAGGAGGGCAACAAAAGACTTTATTTTCTATGCACTTGCATGAATTTGCTTTCGTCTGCTCCTATGCTCTCTCCTCTCCTCTCTTCTCTCTCTCTCTTTCTCTCTCACTCACGTTCTCTCTCTCACATACACACATGCACAGACACTTATCCTGTTCGACACCATCTGTGATTTTGGGCACAGCTATGTGATTCTGTATGATCAGGTATAAGGATATATCTGGCTGTCCCTTCCTTCTTTCCTCAGCAGTCTCTGAAAAATTGAGGAATGGCGATGGTGTGCGTGAAGACCCAGAAGAAGGTAGTGCAAGAGCTGCTGCGTAGGTTAAGCTATGTCAGTCATAACATTGGTAAGGATTGCATGTATGTGTGGCCCAATTACCGGTTTGTTCCTGGTGGTTTTGTTTTTGCTGTGATGTATCCTTGTTTTTTAGGTCCTCATCCAGAGCTATGCCCATGAATTCATTTGGGGAATTCATGTAATGAAGTTGACAAGTTAATAAATGTTCATTAAAATCCAGAATTTTAAAAAATAATGTGGAAGTACACTCAAATTCATCACAATTTTATGTGTTGTGTTTTGTGACTTTCATTTACTGCCATTTACATCAATTATATTTTCTGGGTTTCTCTGTGATTTTTAAATAATATAAGCCTGAGAAAGTGTTACATTCTGTATTCTCAAACTACATACATTATACATATACATATATATCTCAGCACTCAGAGCAAAAAGCACCGAAATATCCTGCCTGCTCATCACAGAGCAGACACACAAAGAAGTGTTGGCATTGTTTCTATAATTTTTAAATAACCTGTTAGTATAATTTTGGAACGTAGAAAGTAACCCACACAAACACGGCAAATCCATGCAAACACCCCACACAAAAAAATCTTGTCTGTCCTACTTTGCACTATTCTCAATGTACCATCATGCCACCTAGCAAGACTTGTGTAACATGTCTTTAAATAAATGACCTATTACACTTTCAAATTTTTATGTCAACCGAATGTACAGTTTGTACTTCTACTTCTATTGTTTCTCACGACAATAAATTAAGACATTATACTGCGTTTTCAGATTTATTTAAAGATCATCTCAGAAAAATCTATAACATACAAAGAAACGGTCATTCCCTTTCTGAACTTTTACTAAGCATAAAATACAAGCAAGCAAATTCATCCATCTATAAGTGTGTGCATAAATGTTTTAACATATTTAAGTCTATTTTATTTTTCATAGTTTATATACAAACAATATTTGGTGATGTAACTGTTTTCTTTTTTCCAGTACATATAACATATTATATCATCCATATTTTGATTGTTTTATGTTAAAATTTACATTTTACCAAAGGTAATAAATATATAAATGTTTGCAACTTCTACACTGCCAACCAAAAATAATCATATACTGTATACATATAAAAGATTGGACACACGTCTTTTAGATTTTCAGATTTGTCCACGTTATAAGTTCCACTTACTATTGACTTTTTAGTTCTACAATTACATACTGTAGTCCATCTGTGTTAGTCCCCTTTACTTTGTTCTTTATTGGTCAAGACCCCAATTGCTCCACCACAGAGCAGGTATTATTTGATTGGTGCATTACTCTCATTTCAGCAGTGTCCTTGACGTGTTTAAATGAAACTACAGCAGCACTGTTGTTTATGCATCAGTGTCACTTCAGAACTGACAACAAACCACGTTAAGAACAGTTGATGCTAAATATGTAGGTTTCACAATTAAACATCAAAGGTACTATAATCATCATCAAAAGTTTGTTTGATAAAAATCTGTTTGATGTCAAGTCAGTAGCAGGACTTATTGCTGAAAATTAATATTTGATATTAAATTGCTATTCATTTTATTCTATTAAGGTCGTGGGGGGTTCCCCATGCCTAACCAGGGGAGAAATCTGTGTTATATTAAACATTCTTATTTAAGAAGGAATAGTAACAGATAAAGGTTATCACATCTACGGTACTTACTTTTTACTGTGATGATTATGTATAGCCCAAAGATTTGAATTGCTAAATAATTGCAAGGACTGAATCCAGTCTTTGTTATCAGTGATCACTCTGATAAGATCAAACACACTCACATGCATACTCACACCACACACACACAAACATGGACACAGACTCTCATTCATTAGTGAGTAAATGACTAGTAGAGGAAATTTCAGGAGTTTTCAGGAGTGGTGGTTGGGGGTGGAAGTCAGATAGCACAGGCTATTCAAAGAAGAGAGAGTGAGAGAGGGAGAGAGAGAGAGCATGAATGATGCACCTGTCTCAGGTAGCAGGTTCCCACATAGGCTTTGCACCACAGCTCTGTCTGATAAGACCATGAAAACATAAAAGAGGAATCTGGAGATGGACATTAAGAATGGAGGGAGGTCTATACGTATTCCAATTAAAGAGGTGGAAAAATATTACCACTTATGTGTCTGCTGCCAACGACTTCACAGTAAGTTATGAAAGGGCTTACAGAAATGTATGTTCGTGTGTTCACCTTGATTATGGAAACCGTCTGTGTTAACCTTAGTAAACATTTTTAGTAAACAATGTACATTGTACTGTTTCACCACTACATCATGAATCATAATACATATAGCTTACACCAAGATTAAAACATTATTTTAAATAATTAGCTGAAAACAATATGACTACATTTTAAGACTTTTTGAGTTTTTGTTGGGCTGTATCAAATATTGTCTAAACAAAGAAGTTTGGTTTCAATGAAATAAGACGCTCATATAGCCCTTCATCTACAGTTTCAGGTTTCTTTCTCTTAAAAAGTTTGCATGTAATTAAATACCAAGCCATAGTAACTTTTTGAAAGTTTAGTCGGAACCTGGTTTTGTTGCAAATACTGCTGTTTTCTTTATTTTTTGTAGCAAATAAAAAAGTAAACATTAACAATAGACATTTTTCCTAACTTAGTTATAATTATAATTTATCATTATAATGTTATTGTCTTTTTATCATCACAAAATTCACATAATAAATTGTAAAAATACAATATGTATAAAATAGTATATTTTTAAAGTTGTTTTAAGAATATTAATTAAGCATCAAGGTCTTTAAAGATTTTAAAGATTTAAATTAAATGGACACTAGAAGAAATAGAATCAATTTTATGTTACTGAAACTTGTATCCCATCACTAGATGTGTTTGTTTAACTATCTCAAAGGTTTAAGCATTATTCCAAAAAAGCTATCATTGTTTTTCACTTATATATTCAGAATGTCCTAAGGTAAGGGTGGGTGATGGTTAATAGTGTATCATTTTACATGTTTCAGCTGTCTGTGGCCATGTATGGGAGCCCTTCTGGCAAACGCATTTTCACACAGTTTCTATCAAAAGAAAATAAAAAGTAAATTAGTATTAGTAAAATAGTAAATTTAGTCTGAAAGGTTTCATGCATTACATTTACACATAGAAGTGTAGCTTCTCATTGTTCAGCTTAGTGATGCAAATAGCTAAATGGGGAAGTGACTTCTTATCTTGTGCTCTCATTTGCTAATCATCTACCTTACCAAAGATGTGCTATATGAATAGTATTACTCTGAAAATGTAATCATACATTTAATTACTAAGTAATAATGATGAATTTTCAACATAAAAATAATAATGACAACATAATGACCTATTAGTTTAAGGCATGTACAATTAGAAGCCTCTATTTTTAAATGTATTAAATGTATTTCATATTTATCTCCAGTTTTCATTTATTTACTTAAAAAATATTTTTAGTTTTTTTTTTTCTCAATGTGTAATATAACAAGTAACTATATATCACAAAGTATTATGATATGTAACATCATTGTTTGAGTTGTAAGCCTGACCAATTTTCATTGTTATACAAGGGTTTAATGCACACAAACTTAAGGTATGTACATGTGTTCAATTACTAACAGCATGTGTTTGTGTGTAGATGAGATTATGCAACAGGAGACAAGTCCTATCTATGCCATTGACATCATAACTGAGCTGAAGAAAAAGTTTGCATTCCTGCCAGGTTAGTATTAATTCTTGTTTATATGCATAGTATTTAGAAATAGCTTGTGACAAGTTTTTTATATTGCATTCATTATATTTATTTCAGTAAAGCTTTGCAATCAACCCTGGGGGAAGCAAACACACACATCTCAGTTGTGGTGCTCTCTGAGAGTACAATTTTGCTACAATTAGGTCCACTGAGGTGCAGCTGTTAAAACATTAAGCACTTTCGGCAGCACACCTTGTTGCACTATCCAGGATCAGAAATCGCTAAACTCAGGGCCTTATAGGGTCTGGGGTACAGCTACAACAGAAGTAATAATTGTGCTGCCCCACACGCACATGATTGTGCAGCCCGTTAAGTGAGTAGTCCTCATGTTGCAGGTTCGAACCCCCTCTATATGGACTGGGAAATGTACAAGTGCCTCAATTATAATTTTTAAAACGGGTAACTCCGGGCCCTAATTCTGGTTGAGATTTATCTTGGCTGAGCCGTTTGTCCAGCCGTGACATTATTGACATTAATACACACCTCTGGCCGCTTCACACTCATATCAATGCATGATGAACAATGTATTATTTAAGATCACTTATCACACATGGAAATACAGAATAATATGAACAGCACTAAGACTGTTGCGGCTGTTGTTTATTAATTGTCTTTTGTAGTATGGCCACAAGAAGTTGTTATTTGATTGTTAGAGGAATCAGTATCCTGTTACTCAGCAATCAACATTCATTTAAACACCAAAGGGCATGAATTATTCATTCATTTATTCATTATCTTTCGCTTAATCGTGTACAAGAGTCACGTTGGGGTTCCCAATGCTCAACCAGGGGAGAACGTTTCGGGTTCTGGGCATATACACCCAGAACAGGGTACCAATCCACCGTTGGGCAGAACATGAATTATTGTCTCTGAATCACAGGAAAGAGATGTTATTAGGCGCATCATGACGCGGAATGCTGTTACACATCTTTCCCATGATTTATTCACACTAACTGGTACTGGTATGAGTATGTAGACATATATCGATGTCTTGTCAATTCCACTGTATCTGGGATGTGCAGGAAAATCAAAATGTTGTTTGCACGACCTCCAGTGCCTTTTTGCTTTTATTGAACTGTTATAAACACACTACAATAAAAAAATGATATTATGGTTTTAACATGATTTTAAAATAGTTCAAAATTATTAATAATCTGGCCAAATTACAAAAGACAGTGTCTAAAATGTTTTTGGGGAAAACAATGTATGGCATTATGTTTACATTTAGCAGACGCTTTTTTCCAAAGTGACTTGCAAATGAGAGGGCACCCAAAATTCAACGAGGGAAAATAGGTGTTATTAGGCACACACACTCATACATTTTAAAATTTTTGGACTGCCATACACACTATATCTGTGGTGCATTTATAATGACATGTAGACACTAACTAGGCCTTAGGAGCCAAGTGAAATTGATCAGTATCCAATTTGCGATTGACATGGGGAAAACAGAATTTAAACAAAAGATTTCAGCAGTTGAATTATTTGACAGCTTGCTTATTTTTTGTTTGTTTTCCTATTTCCCTTCTATAAACCACATGATTGTGCTTGCTAAAGAACCTCTTTACCTCTGATCACCTGACAGATATAGACAAGATAGATGCTGACAGGTTTTCCCCTTTAAGTCGAGCAGACTTAAATACCCAGTGACCATGAAGTCTCTGCGCTGTTGTCATGGATACAGGGAGAAAAGACATGACTAGTCAGATTAAAATTTTCATCACGTGCGTCATCCATCTGCTCTCTCTCTTTCTCTCTCTCTCTCTCTCTCTCGCTCTCTCTCTCCCTCTCGCTGCACTAGTAATTTACAGTCATAACTGAAAGAAATGGGCATTTCCCACTTACAACATGCTTGGTTTGTGTTTTATAGATCTCTAAATCAGCAGATATTAAGTATATTTATCTCGCCTAATGCTGTTTAGAAAAGTGTAATATTTGTGTTTGTGTGGTCTAACTGCATCCTCTGTTCCACATTTGACCTTCATTCTTTAGCCAGTGATTTTAAAATCTTAGCCCATAATTTAAAGCGCTATTATAAATTAACATCATGAAGGATAAAAAAAGAAAGTGTATTGCGCACTTTCTATCACCAAAGTCAATTACAATAATTCCAAGTAAGAGATGTATAACTACAGTGCTAATTATCCCAGATCCTTAGAACTCAACAACCTTGAACAGTTGCTTTCAAGGACTATAAATTCAATGAAATCTGACTTTCTGTGTCATGATTTTGATGATTATTAGCAACATTTGTATTGTCTGTTTGCGTTTGTGTCCACATTTTAGAAAACATGCTAATGTTATTTCTAGGCTTACATGCCACAAGACAGAACTGCTATAATAAAACAACAAGGCTTGGTGGTTTAAAAAAATAAATAAATAAAAATTCAATCGTGTTTGTATCAGACATCGATACGAATGTGATGTGGTCAGACGTGTGTATTATTGTCAGTAATGTAATGGCAGGACAAACTCAGCCAATCAGATTTGAAGACCAGAACTCTAAAAAAAAAACAACACAGGAAAAAGAAACAGAACAAATTAGCACCGGTGCAGCATTATTAATAGTTATATCTACTCATATTTGTTTACATGTTAAATTACAATAATTCTATGATAAAATAAAAGATCGCAATGTATTTTCTGGTTAATTTATAAGAGCTTTTTTTCACTTTTGGTCTTATGCGCAACACTTTTTTTACATGACAGTATACTGTAGGGGTGTTTATCCCATTACTTGTAAAGCAGTCAATGTATAATGTTAAAATGTAAAACAGTGGAATAATGTGAGTTTCTGCCTCTACCTGTTCTTTTGCACTACAGGTGGAAGAGGACAGGATGGCAGCCCAATCATTATTTTTCCAGAATACCCAGCAATCGGGGAGATTGGTGATCAAGAGTTTCATAATGTTCTTACATACTTGACAAGTGTTCCAAGGTAAAAAATTAACATTTTTAAATTTAAGAGAAGATTCACACAAAGATTAAGGCAAAACATGATTAAAATCAATGAGACAAATGAATTTATGCAATTGCAACCAAGATGGTCATTAAGATTCTTTATCTCTTTGAATGTAAATCCCCCTAATAGTAATCTTCTTTCATTTTATTAACTAACTCAAGTCTGACACGCATAATGCAGCTGCTCAAAGGCTATTCAAATACATCAGCAAGAATAAATATTACCTGAAGCATGACTTCCATCATTTACTTGATTGAATTTAATCAAGTTTTTATAATTAAATTTAAAATCTACTTTTTTAACTAAAGCATAGCTCTTGAAACAACTGCAATTCTGGGGTTTTGGAATCTAGCACATTGTGGTCTACATTATCATGTTTTAAGGACATAATTCACCAAATTACAACCCTAGTTTTATGAGACAATAATATCCATACAATTTAGGTTCTATGTTCTCTTATTAATTTTTGCTTTTATTCTGTTTATTATGATAGTGAAGACTGGATAAATTTTATCTGGCCTTTTTGTTGTTTAATGACTGACATCATCATAACCAGATCAGTCACCTAATATACATTTATTTCATTTATCACAGTTTATGATCTTTTATTTGTTACATTCCTTCAGTTTGAGTGCTGCAGGAGTAGGCTTTATTTTGGTAATTGATAGACGTCAAGATCGCTGGGCATGTGTGAAAGGGACATTGCTACGTATCTCAGTGAGTTTTTGTTTAATATTTACGTATATAGTTGTTTAAATCAGTGCTTTAATTACACTGGAAAAGGATAACTTACAATGCCATGAACATATTTATTTCTTATTCATTTTTACCTTTCTAAATATGGTCAACCTATATTGCAGGGTGGCTTTCCAGGTAACTTGCGTCTTATTTTGGTGCTGAGGCCAATTACCCTCTTTCAACGCACACTCTCTGATATTTTGTTCAAATTGCATGAAGAGGATTTTAGTATGAAGGTACCGGTAAGTAAGTATGTGTGTGTATTTATGTAAATACTTTTTGTTCTATAAATAAATAAAATATCAGGTTTGAATTTTTTTAAACAATTTTAGCTCTGTAAACACTGTACGTTTTCTGCAAGTAAAAAAAACCTTTTTTTCAGCAAATTTTAATATTTATATAAAGGGGTGACTCAGACAACAATGGAATGGTCAAAGGTTCCATCTAAAAACCAATAATTAAAAATATAAAATTACCAAATGATAAAGAAGCATAAGTACAATTACAGGCATTAATTTCTAAATGTAATTAAATTTAACTAAAGTAAATACAATATACAGTGTTTTTAAGGTCTATATATTATCTACAGTGATGAATGTTTTATTTGGTTCTATTTTATTTAGTTTTAGGATTTATTTATAAGTCTGATGACGATTTGAGGTAATTTTATGAAGACATATGGAAAGATTTCCCATACTTTATAGAAAAAATGTACATGTAAAAAACATAATAAAATATTAAAAGTGTGTGTGTGTGTGTTTGTGTGTGTGTGTGTGTGTGTGTGTGTGTGTGTGTGTGTGTGTGTGTGCAGGTGATCATGCTAAGTTCATTGACTGAGCTGCATTCATATATAAACGAAAGTCAGCTAACACCGGAATTGGGTGGCACTCAACAATACAGTCATGAAACATGGATCGCTCACCGTACAGTAAGAATCTATACTCAGTACTGAAAATAGTACACAGACAGCAGCATTTTTCTAAAAACATAAGTTTTTACTTATTTCATGGTCTTCTTCAGCATTTTAAGAATTTTAATTATTTTACATTTCCACATTGCGATTATAAAATACAACAAAACACCAAAAAAAAAAAAAAACTTCCACAAATTTGCACACAATCTTATCAGTCATACTATTATTTTTCTAATACATATAAAACACAATAGCTTAAAATATTTTGTTAATTTTTTTTATTTTGTTTCACCATATTTACATAGGATATAGAAAGCTTTGCTTCTCTAGTGAAGAGGATGACAAAGCAAATGCAGACTCTTGGTAGGGAACTGGCGGAAACAGAACTGCCTAGCAACCCCTTAGCAACTTCAGAACTTCTTAGCACGCATGACAGCAAAAAGAATAGAATAAAGGTAAGTTATCCAGTGTCTCATTAGCTTGATCAACCAGTTATAAACTGTATAGAAGAAATTCAATTGCAATGATCAACTTAGGAGGAATTGTCAGGAACTGTCATACAAGGCCGTGAGATATTGGAGAATATTCGAGAACCTGTACGCAGTGATCCAGACTGTAGTTTGAATCCAGACCAGCTGGAGAACCTGGCTACTGTACACAGGTGAATGTAAAGCCCTCACTTTGGAAAAATAATGGAATTGTATAACTCACTTGTTGCAAGTAAATGTATTTATTATAAAAATGTATATCTCTCTGTCTCATTTCCTCAGGCTGCTTTCTCAGTTAAATGAAAGTTCGGCTGCATTCGATGAGTTCTGGCTGCAGCATCAGTATAAGCTTGAAATATTCTTGCAACTCTGCAAGTTTGAGCAAACATTTCAAGAGGTTTTATACTTACACATCTTCAACTACACACTTTTTTGGTTCACTTCATAATTTTTTTGGGACTTTTATAAATCGGATGATGGTCGCAGTCAAGTTTGTGCTGAAATATAAAATACAGTTTTTCACACCTCTAATACTGGTGCAAATGATATGGAAATTAACTGACAGTCAGAGAAAGCCCTTTTAAGAAAAATATGTATTTTATTCTCAAATTCAAACACAGGTAGAATAACAAAATAAACAATGTACTCTAAAAAGTAAACATTTGCAACATTTGCAAGTATTTTGCATATTGTTGCTGTTAACATTTTCATGTTTAGTGTTTAACAGCATGGCAAGTATCTTTACAAAGTCCTGTGCGTATATGTGTTAATAACTGTAATATAAATGACAGTTTCTCTTTAAACTTATGTTCCCTTCTGAGATGCAGCAAATTCAGTATATGTTCATTAATTATCAAAGGGGTTGCTAATTCGAATGTATACAAAAGGCAAGTCATGCAAAGTAGAAGTCCCTTTCCAAAGTGATGTCAAGTACAGAAGTGACGTAAATCTTAGCAGAACTTTTAAAAAACAGTTTCCCATCGTTAATCAACTAACATTAAGTGAATAAACTGCTGTGTATTAGACAGGAGGAAGGGAAATGTAAGACAGTGACTTTAGAAATAAATATTTTCTAGATTTTGTTCAGACAATTGGCACACATTACATTTACGTTTGGTCATTTAACAGACGCTTTTATCCAACGCGACATACAAGTAACCCACTTATTAGTTGGGCTCAGAACACAGGGTTACACACACAATCCCTGGAGCAATGAGGGTTAAGGGTCTTGCTCAAGGACCCACATTAGTAACTTCAGTGGACGTGGAACTCGAACCCACAACCATTAGATTATTGGCTCAACACCTAACCACTAAGCCACGACAACCTCACCCATCGGTCTATGTTCCTGAAAATACTATCTATGCTGTCATGCATTTGAATAACATTTCAAAAATCACTTGAATATTAACTAACAACTATAAATTTGAAATGCCCTGATATTAGAGGATAAATTGTGTGTACTATACCAAACCATTTCTCAAGTGTTAATACTTTATCATTACCCTAAGACTACCCTAAAGCCTTTAAAGTATTTTTTTTAAACTTTGCTCTAGCTTTCTAGGATAATTACATATTTCATTTCACAGGTGAAAACAAAGATGGAACAAGTACTTGATAAAGTGACAACCTGTGCACAAGTTGGAAATAGCCAAATGCATACTGAACATCTCCTCCAAGAGCTGGATGATCAGGAAAAGAAAACACATGCAAGTGTTTTTATGATCTTATGTATTTCTACCTTCAAGGGTGCACTTTTAAACTACTTGTTAAAAATAAAACGTACCTTCTTTCTATAGGAAATGTTGGACAAGATAGAAGCTCTGGTCGTAAAAGGCAAGTGTTTGACTGAAAGCTGTGAGTATGCAGAGGATGATATCAGGACAAAATGTGATGAGCTGCAGAGAGTCAAAGAAAAACTCTTAGAGAAAATGAAAATCAAAAGAGCTTTGCTGCTACAGACAATGATGCTACATGAGAGACTTCAAATTGTGAGAACAAAATTAATTTATGTCAAATATTTACTAAAAAGTATTTACATTGTAATATTTTTTAACATGTGTATATATATGTGTGTGTGTGTGTGTGTGTGTGTGCTATAGTGCTATAAACAAACCATACTTTGGTAAAACTAATCACAAAGCATCATAAAGTGCTTGTTGTTTCTCACTCAGCATTGTATATTTCTGTCATAACATTACATTTCATTCATCATTCCCTAAACACTGTCCAGGAATATTTGTTATATCCATTTTGAAACACAAATCTAATTATTAACACAAATTTAATCCCATTCTTAAATTGCACAACAGGACTAAGGGACTCATAATTACCACTGACCAGATATAATATGTGGGTTCTGTACAGCAGTAACTACAGTAAAAGTAACATGTTTATTAGAATATAAGGAACAAGCTTAGAGCTGTCATTTTCTCAAATTTTTTTTAATCTTATCTCATTAGGCAAATACACTCAGCGCAGGGTGCCAATGCATCGCTGGTCACACACTTACACAGACACACACAGACACACACTATTAAGACATTAGAATGTAAAGCAGGAAATTGACCTTGAATTCATATTTTTGAACTTTGTAAGAAATAAGAAAGTGTGCCAACTTTTACAGTGATATTGATAATAAAAAATATTTTATGTTCAAAAACACTTTTTATTTCATTTACATTTTTTTTAATTACCCCTTTATCTCTTGCTCCTTTTTTTTTTTAAACAAACCACATATTCCTATATCTCAGCAAACAAATGATGATCTACATATCATATGCATCCAATCATGCATTTTAAAGATGTATCTGTACTATTTATGTATATTACCATATCTTAGCTTGTACATGTTTTGCCAACATTATCCAAAAAATAAGATTTTAAGTTAGAAAGTTACACAAAGTATGACTGCAATAATCAAAGTTTTTGTTGCCGGTGATTGGAAACTCTCTGGAATTCTTTATAAATATATATATGCACACAATTACAAATTTCTAGCCACTATGGACAGAAAGGTACTGATTTATTTTTTTACATTTCTTTATCCAAATGTCCCTCAGGCTTGGAAATTGTGTGATGGTGGTATTTACATTCTGGCCTCCCAGCAGCTTGACAAGTGTCAGTCACAGGAAGGAGCGGAGTCTGCACTTCAAGAGCTGGAAGACTATCTTGATACAGCCAATGAGGTGCAGCACTGGAATCTTGACACAGTCTGCAGAGAATTTGAAATTGTGTTAAATGAAGAGTTGAAGGTATGAACTCACCTATTTATCTACCTGAGGCCAAATATGAAAACTGAAAGGTTTATTGTTATTTATAATTTCCCTGTTTTGTCCCAAATATGGCTTGCAGTATTAGACCAGAAATAAATTGTAACTTGCATTTATGTATAATAGAAACAAGTAGAACAAGTATTTGAAAAGAGGGACCTGCTACAGGAGATGTTTGAAAAGAGGAGGGTCAGTCTGAAAAAACTAGCTGCTAAGCAAACACGCCCAGTGCAGCCTGTAGCTCCAACACCTGAAGCAATTAAATCTCCACCCTCATCTCCAGGTGGGTCAGCTTTTATTTACATATTACAGGATTCTTTTCTAAAATCGGATAAATTACATATTTAGCCAGTAATTATAGTACTTAAATCTTTTGTATTGTTTATTATTCTTTGTATATACAGATCATTTTAGAAAACATGGTAAATAATTTTAATTCTTGATTCTAAACAAATGTCTCAAATCCATATACAATGCATTTTAGTTCCTAGTTAACTTAGGAATTGTAGTAGAATTCCAAGCTATGTTTCTACTGAAATTAACTGTTTCACCTGCATTGAAAGATCAGAATTTAAAACAACAGGTGTGCTTACTTTGGCTTATCTCTGTTGTATGGTATTTTAGCTCTTAGAGGATGCCAGAAGAGTTATACAAGGAGAGATTCAGAGGGCGACAACAATGAAGTAAGATACTTTGTGTATTTTACATATATTCCTAAAGTCACTATATTATGGTGAATAATTATAGTATCATCATTATCTGAGGTTGTGGCAGTCGATTGCTATATCACCCCATTGCAGAAAATTCCTGGGTTCTGTGCCTAATAGGTGGTCGTGGTCATTTATGTGGAGTTTACGTTCCACTCTTTTTTTCACCTTCTGAAATTTAGACAACTTAAACCCAAAATACCTAGATTATTGGAAAATGTATGATTCACAATAATATATTGGTCAAATAAATAAATATGTATTGCTAGGCTATATACTCAACAGCAAAGAGTGAGGGAACACCCATAACAAGTTGTTAGTTTATTATAAAACAGAAACATTCATGTAGACATTCACACTTATGTGCAATTAAGTATAAAGTTTAATAAACTACAAGCTTTTAAAATGTAAGTGGAAACTAGAGCTTACAGAGATAAAATCCGTTCCGACAACTGCATTACTCAAAATGCAACTGTACTGCCTTAAAAAAAACTGTTTAATGCAAAATGAAGCCTTAAGTTTCTATATTTAACAAAAAAATACTTTTTTCTTTGTGTTGGCATGCTTTCTGCAGATTGATGGAGTGAGACATGCTGCTTCAATGTCAGATGAGGAGGAAAACCTGGCTGTTCTTCGCAGGTCAGCCGGGCTATTAGGTTATAATTTTAACAACCTATATAAAACAACCTATATATAGACTTACTTCATTTTAACAAGTGCACTATTGCAGTTCCAGCATTTAAAAGAAATGCCATCATAGCAAAAAAAAAAAAATGTTATACAAATACATTACAGGTGCTTGTCATAATGGTCATGAAAAGTTCATTTAGTTCATTAATTCCATTCCATAAGTACAATGTGTAATTTATATTCATTCATTACAAACAGACTGTGGCTGCACAGTGGCTTAGTGGTTAGCATGTTCACCTCTCAGCATTGGGGATTCCTGGTTTGAATCAAAATCTGGGTGGAGTTTTAATGTTTCCTCCCTTCCTTCCATGTCCCCGTGGGTTTTCTCCGGTATCCTCCCATTGTCCAAAAACATGAATTTAAGGTCAATTGACTGCTCTAAATTGCTCCAAATAGTCTGTTTGTGTGAGTGATTGTGTGCCCAGTGATAGATTGGCACGCTGTCCTAAGTATATTTGCCAAGCGCCAAAATTTTCTCCCCTTGATGGTCATGGGTAAACCCCCTGCAACCCTAGTAGAGGAATCAAGCAGAAGAAAATTAATGAACACACAGACTGATATATTTCAAATGTTTACTTCTTTGAATTTTGATGATTATAACTGACAACTAATGAAAAAATTGTCAGAAATATTTCAGAAAAATGTCATATTTGGGAAAATTCAAATGTAGGCTAGACAGTCATGGTCAAAGACCGCTGACTTCACAAAAGACAATTTGCACAAGGAGGACAAGACACAAAAGGTCATTGCCAAAGAGGCTGGCTGAGAGCACAGATGTATGCAAAACATGGGTTTCAGCTGTCACATTCCTTGTGTCAAACCACTCTTAAACAAGACAAAGCGTCAGAAGACCCAACAATTTAGAAGAACTGAAGGCCAATATCAGAGCCACCTGGGCTCTCTGAGCAGTGCCACAGGCTGATCGACTTCATGCCATGTAGCATTGCCTCAGTATTTCAGACCCAACTAAATATGGAGTGCTGTGAATGCTCATACTTTTCATGGTCATACTTTTATTTGGCCAACATTTCTAAAAAAACTTTTTTTTGTATTGGTCTAAAGCAATATTCTAATTCTCAGAGATATTGAATTTAGGATTTTAATTTTTTTTAAATT
>JAOUQT010298323.1:0-16406 GCA_025769995.1 Xyliphius kryptos | reverse complement strand
CGGGATTTATGTTTATATTTTGGTCCGCGTCACCTGTGTTCTGTTCGGTTCCCTTTGTACAGGCCACAATGGCTCCCATGCTAGGCTGAGAAGTCATGCCTGCCATAGAGTCCACTGCCACATCCACAATATCAGCTCCGGCTTCAGCACATGCCAGCATAGCTGCAACACCAGCGCCCGCTGTATCGTGAGTGTGCACGTGAATGGGCATGTCGGGGAAACGATCTCTCAGGGCACCAATAAGCAAACGGCTAGCCTCTGGTTTCAGAAGGCCAGCCATATCCTAAACAAAACAGAAGAGGGCTTGGGAGTGCGTAAGCGTATATTCTTGAGTATGAGACTTACAGCTGGTTAGCAGTATAGTATGTGTGGGTGTGAAAGAGTGATTACTAGCAGGAACCAACTAAAGTCTTAGTGCTGTAAAAAGCAAATAGCAACAGCATGAAGACATACAGAGAATTTTATAAACAAAATAAGTAAAACATTCCATACCTTGATGCAAAGTATGTGTGTGCCAGCCTTCACCAGCTCTTCAGCCAGGTTCAGGTAGTAATCCATAGTGTATTTCTGTCTCATGGGGTCAGAAACGTCACCTGTGTAAGAAATAGCCGCTTCTACTACTCCCCCTGCTGCTCCTGCTGCCTCCATGCCCAGCAGCATGTTGGGTAGATAGTTCAGAGAGTCAAAAACACGGAAAATATCCATCCCATTCTCTCTAGCTACCTCACAAAACCTGGCACAGGAGCACAAAGAGAACAGCTGTCACAGTGTGCATTATTTCATTTTCATGTGTTATGCTGGTACAATTAGATAAGACACAGACGTGATGCTAGATTTTTTGAACACCGTGCGCACTCTGTTAGACACAGCTACCTTATTGCTTCACCTAAAAGACCTAAGAGGCCGTAGCATTTTTTTGATGCACAGATTTAGTTGTACTTTAATAATTTGTTAACACTTACACAATGCTAGTGGCTAGTTGCTTCACAGTCCAACACTTACTGAAGTTCAAAAATTACAGCGGCACTGCTGCATCTGATCCATTTACAGTGGTGCTTAAAAGTTTGTAAATTCTGTTTTTTTTTTATTAAATTGAATCTGAAAAGCACAATTTTCAACAAATACTAAAAGCAAACTAGTTGATAATAAAGCTGTGATAACACCCCCTTATAGACATAACGGCACCAAATTTAATCGGCATGAAGAATTTTAGGGTGAAGCATTTTTGAGTTTTAGTTTTGTTTGTTTTATAAATGATCTGCTTTTGCAAAAATCAGAATGGCTGCAGCTTGTGATTCCAAATTGCATTTCCAAAGTTGCAAATTTGGCCAAATCTGTTTGAATTTTGTTATCAGAGAACATGCACACCAGCTGCACCTACTCTCTAAGTTTGGTGTCTAACAACTTATGGTCCTGGCTGTCCAAGATGTTCTACCCCAAAAAAAAATCATAAAAAATAAAGCAAAATCCACAGGTTTTCAATCCCTTCGTGCATAAACCCCTAACAAACAGAAGCAAATTTTAAAAGGACACATAATACTAAATCCTTTCCTCAAATAAACAAACATCTGAGTGTCTAAACCGTTATAACTAACAAATTATTTAAAGGTGAAATTAGGTGTAAAAGCACACCAAATTTATTCACGAAACGGAGATCCATCAAAGTCTCATCTTCACGTTTGTGAAAAGGTACCATGGAACAGACAGATTTCAGAAGGCCTCTGTTTTGTAATCTTACAGAATGACAAGCATTTACAATTACTAAAAAATGATGAAATACAGTTTAATTGCAAAAACAAATGTGTACCTGACAGATACAACAAACAAACTATCCATTTCCACACATGCCCACAAATAAAACACTGTCACTAGACTTCTAATGATAATTTGTCTGACTAAACTACTTATTTTTGGCAATGCATGTAAAACATACAAATTAAGCAAAAAGGTACCAGCACAGTTTTTATCCACTTAACAGTTACTGGTTGTGAGAACACTGATGGTTTCGCACAGGCTGCACTCAGTATAATACTCCTAACCACACATGATTATTCGTGACTGGCTGGTAAACACCTGATTTAATATTCGAGAATCTGTTGTTCATGATGGCGAGAGACAGTGTGGGAATGAGATAAAGTGGGCATGGAAAAACAATTCAATAGGAATTTATTAACTCGAATAAATAAAATGTATTGAAATTTGACTTAAAGCAAAATGTTAAAGCTGGAAAATGATTGTCACAAATGTTAGTTTGTAGCTGAAATGGTCTGCTTTTTACATACTAATGATGCCCATGCATACACTGAAAGAACTTGCAAATTCCAGAAAGGGCCCTTGACAATCATCCATAAATAAAATATAGGACCATCTCACTAAGAGATGATGTGATGCACATCTTTTGACATCAAAAAGGTATACCACATGACTTGACAGTAGTTAGGAATTAGAATTTCTCATACAGTATTTTAATTACCTTTAAATAATCAAAAATGGTATTAAAATAAAACGTATAGAAACTACCAAAGAATATTTGAAAAAATTATATATGATTTATATGTATAATTTTTTCTATAGTAAGATAAGATAGAATACTGACTTGTAAACGGCATTATCAGGGTAGTTTGTGTACCCCACTGCATTCGCTCCTCTCAAAAGCATCTGAAAAGGTACGTTGGGTATTAGAGACCTCAGCTCCTGCAATCTCCTCCAAGGACATTCACACAAGAAGCGCATTGCCACATCAAACGTTGCACCTACAATGCAAGGAAATTAAAGCAACAAAAGTGATGTTTTAGCATCGGAAAATTAGTAGTTTTAAGCACTGTTCATCACAATCCTGTCTACATAGTCTTTCTAAACCCTGCTTAGGGTCATCACATTGTTGTCTCTAGTCCAACTTCATTTGCCATCTTAAGAATGATTTCTAGTATATTATTCTAACTCTTTATACTGAAACCTTGAAAATCACAAATGAAAATTTTAATATTGTGGATTTTCTGAATGTAAA
The DNA here is from genome assembly GCA_025769995.1 of Xyliphius kryptos. NCBI lineage: Eukaryota > Metazoa > Chordata > Actinopteri > Siluriformes > Aspredinidae > Xyliphius > Xyliphius kryptos. The sequence continues at coordinate 13,399 of JAOUQT010298323.1, read as the reverse complement.
TGTATTAATGTGCATGAGTACCAAATTCAATATTACATGAAAACTTTAAAAGTTTAGACCCTCCGCTCGAGAAAGACAGCAACTTGTCATAAAAGTTGCAAAGTCATAAAGGTAGAGAGCATGTGTCTGATGTTGAAAACTAAAATAAGGGTTCAGAAGGATATAAAACGAAATAATACTAGCAATAACTAATTGCAGCTAAATCATTTGTATATGAAAAACTGTATTTCATATTTATCAGTATACTGAGAAAAAAATATTTCTATATAGATTAATAAAACCTACCATGATTAATGGCCTCATTTTTGTATATTAATACTATATAATAAATTAGTTACTTTACGGTTCTTAAAACACCTGAAATAAAAAATAAATAAAATAATAATAAATAAAAACTAGCAACCATGCCGATAAACAGCCAACCTGTCATCAGTATACAGAGTATAGCTGTAGCGCCTGTCACTTTATTATCCATTTTGTTATTTGCTCTTGAACACACACACATACACACGTTACATAAGCTTGATGTAGGCTGTTAAATGTTTGGAGTGCCTATCCTCCTTCAAAACTGATTTTAAAGGGAGAGCAATTTCACAGAGGAAAGACAAATGTGGCGACCCACATTTAGCACTTGGGAGAAAACTGATCAAAACTCCAGTTAATTATGTTCTATTTAAAACAACTGAATTGAAAAATTAACTATACGGTATGTAAAATGATAAGCTACAGTGCTCTAACTTTATTATGTTAATATGATCAGTTACAGGTAGCTCCACCTTGGAACAGTAACAGCTAAATAGATGTTGTGTTCACCCTGATTCAGAAAGTGCAAGCAACAAGAAATAAAGAGGACGTACTAATTTAACTATTATTGAAAACACTGTACCAGAGAGAGAAACAAACCGGTGATAATCGTACACTTAAATAAATGTGGCAAAAAATAAATAAATACAAAAAACTAGAAAATTCAAGGCTCAATATAACAATTTATTGCCCTGACCAATCAGGAACTTACTTTTGGTTTTGTTTATGCTAAAATATTTAAAAAAAAAGCTTGCTATTAAGCAAGGAATATAATTTACAGACTTGTCAAATGAAATAACTTTCGAGAACAGTTTACTCACAGAGTTTAGTTGATCTTATAAGGAAATATCTGACATTCCAGTCCGATCGGCAGGAAATTAAGACAAACAGAATAAGACAATGAGAAGAAAAAAAAGAGGGAAAAAAAAGTGACCCACCTCCCCAGTTTTCCATGCTAAACAGACTGTTGAAGTTGTGAGCGACAAAGGGTGCAATCTTTTTCAAATCATGGGTTCGCACTCTGGTGGCTAGAAGAGACTGATGGGCATCTCTGAAGGTCGTGTCCATCAGAAGTAGGCCTTTGTGTGCTCGCACTGCCTTAGCAAAACCGTCAGGGCCCTCTCGCAGCAACACATCCCTAAAACCCATTGGAGGGGCACCTACAGCAGACGCATGCACACATGTGCACGCATGCACACACACACACACCCAATCAATCCAGTGAACATTATCAGACTGGCCAGACTGCGTAGAGCACAACAAAGAATGAAATCACCATTTTAATTGCACAATTACTCAAATGAATCCTCTATCTTTCTTTCACATGCACATATAAACCCTTCTGGTTTAATAGATATATTTCCCAAAAAGAATAGATTAGTGCTTGTAAGCTTCTCAAATAATTTATTTGTACATTTATCACATAAGGTTAGACTAAATGAAACAGAAATGCAAACAATGCAAACAAAGAATTAAACCAAAGAAGCACATCTTTTTTTGTGAACACAGCTACACATCAACCACGAGAATTACAACATTTTTAATAATGAGTTATTCAATTCTAATAAGCTTCACGCGCGCGCGCGGGCGCACGCACGCACGCACGCACGCACACACACACACACACACCTCTGTTGTGTAACTTCCTAGTTATTAATATTAACGTTGTACCATTAAGATGAGAAATGGTTTTGAATAATTGTACAAACCGGATTCCAAAATAGTTGGGACACTTAACAAATTGTGAATAAAAACTGAATACAATTATGTGGAGATGGCAAATGTCAATGTTTTATTCGTAATAGAACATAGATGACAGATCAAATGTTTAATCTGAGTAAATATAACATTTTAAAGGAGAACTGTTGATTCAAAATTTTAGTGTCAACAAATCCCAAAAAAGTTGGGACAAGTAGCAATAAGTGGCTGGAAGAAGTAAATTGAGCATATAACAAAGAGCTAGAAGACCAATTAACACTAATTAGGTCAACTGACAACATGATTGGGTATAAAAAGAGCTTCACAGAATGTTAGTGTCTCTCTGAAGCCAAGATGGTAAGAGGATCACCAATTCCACCATTGTTGCGCAGAAAGATGTGTTACCCAGCGTAAAATAGCAAAGACTTAAGTTATCATCATCAACTGTGCATAACATCATCAAAAGATTCAGAGAATCTGAAACAATCGCTGTACGTAAGGGTCAAGGACGTAAAACTCTACTGGATGCTCGTGCTCTTCGGGCCCTTAAACATCACTGCACCTCAAACAGGAATGCCACTGTGAAGGAAATAACAGAATGAGCTCAGGAATAGTTCCAGAAAGCATTGTCAGTGAACACAATCCACCATGCCATCCGCCGTTGCCAGCTGAAACGCTACAGTGCAAAGAGGAAGCCATTTCTAAGCAAGCTCCACAAGCTCAGACGTCTGCACTGGGCCAGGGGTCTTTTAAAATGGAGTGAAGCAAAATAGAAGACTGTTCTGTTGTCAGGTGAGTCACGATTTAAGGTTCTTAATGGAACACTGGGACGTCATGTCATCCGGACCGAAGAGGACAAGAATAACCCAAGTTGTTATCAACACACCGTTCAGAAGCCTGGATCACTGATGGTATGGGGTTGCATGAGTGCTTGTGCATGGGCAGCTTGCATGTCTGGCAAGGCACCATTAATGCAGAGAACTATGTTCAGGTTCTAGAACAACATATGTTTCCATCTAGACGTCAGCTCTTTCAGGGAAGACCCTGCATTTTTAAATAAGATAATGCCAGACCACATTCTGCAGCAATCACAACATCGTGGCTACATAGGAGAAAAATCCAGGTACTGAAATGACCAGCCTGCAGTCCAGATCTTTCATCTATAGAGAACATTTGGCGCATCATAAAGAGGAAGGTGCGACAAAGAAGGCCCAAGACGACTGAACAGTTAGAGGCCTGTATTAGACATGGGAACTTGAGAAACTGGTCTCCTCTGTCCCCAGACATCTGTTGAGTGTTGTAAGAAGAAGGGGGGATGCCACACAGAGGTAAAAATGGCCTTTTCCCCACTTTTGGGATTTGTTGACGCCATGAAATTTTAAAACATATTTTCCCCTTAAAATGGCACATTTTCTCAGTTTAAACTTTTGATTTCTGATTTGTGTTCATCTAATAAAAGATTAGATGTGGGCACCTCCACATCATTGCATTCAGTTTTTATTCACAATTTGTTTAGTGTCCCAACTTTTTCGGAATCCGATTTGTAATAAAAATAGCTTAAAAATAAGAAAAATGATGACGGAGCACCATGTTCAGGTTGTGTTCGTTTCAGCATTCAGTATTTTTTAAATATCATAAAAATGTGATTACTAAAGATGAATGATTGCATTAATAGAGCACACTGTGTAATTTTTTTTTGCATTGGCAGCACAACCTAATGTACCCTCTAAGACAGATCAGTGGTACATCCTTCAACCACACTGAACTCACGGTTCATAACCACCTAAATCAAATTCATGCTTCAGCAGGCACATCTGAAATAAATGAAGAGAACTGCCAGCACAATAGTATTTTATTCTAACAGTATAAAAACTTTATTCCTTTTGTATTAAATTTTTTTTACATTTTTATACTAGTTTTAAAATGATCGCACCACTGTGATGTCATTTATTTACATATACATGTATACATACCTCTAAAGGCAAGTTTGTCATACTCAAAATACTTTTTGTATGTTATCTTAAAATATTTTTCTTTCATTCGCTAAAATGTGTTGCCTACACCATTGATTACAACCATGTATTCACAGTGATTACTAATTTGAAAAACTGTTGAGAATTTGTCTTGCTCATGGGAGAGTTAAACCATTAGGTCAAGTCTTCTCCAAGTAGACAATTGAAAAGATCAAGAGCCTCGCGTTCAAATAAATTCTGTTGCTCTGTAAACTACAATTTAAGGCTGATGAGTGTCTGTATTGTCATACTTAAAGAATGATAAAATCAACTGATTTTAAAACCTGGTCATTCAATACATTCTGGCACTTGGCTGATGTTATTTTCACATAGCCTTGACGACACTTAAACTGACCAGAGGAAGCAACCCTAGACCATAACAGTCAAAACTACTTAGGACAATTTTATTTCTGTGCAGTCACTGTATTAAAGCTGGAAAGGATTAGGTCTTTTATCATAAAAAAACATTAAAACATACTGAGTGTGTTTGTGAGGTTTATCTGTGTGCTGCTTACCCAGAGGTACTGTGGGGATGACTGGATCAATGGAGGACGGCTTAGCCTTGACAGGGATGGGAGTAGTGGGGCCATTCACCATAACATGACCTGTGATTAGAGCACCACATACACTTAGACAGCCAACTAAGGTTTAAAGCTAGAGCGATTCCTTCTAAAGAGAAACTTAAAAAGGCCCGACATGGATAAGTGAACCCAGCCGATCATAAAATTTAAGAATTCTGGGTAACACTGCAAAGGAATTGAATAACAAGTCTGTCGGATGCATGTTTATGGTGAATTGGGCAAAGTTTAGAATCCCTACGGTGAGAGTTGAATTAAATGTTGACTGCCGCACACAGTAACTAAACATGATGTAGCGCTGGCTAGATTAAGACAGGCATAAAGAATTTGACAGATTTTGTATTACAAACCAAGATAATGCAGAAGTTTCTGTGCTCTGTTCTGGACAGGTCTGAGATTGAAAAGGTCCGTGTTCTCATCGATGAACTGAGTGTCTACTGTGCCGAATAGAAACTGATCATTACTCAGCACATTCTGGAGGAAAGGAATATTCGTCTGCCAAAAAAGAGGAAGAAAAAAATGGATTGGTTTAGTGTCTTAAGCCAGAGAAAAAGCTCACATTTGGATTAATGGTGAGTCTGCAGACAGAACAGACAGCAAACATAATACTTCTATAGGGACAAATGCTGCATCTTTGTGTATAGACTAAAAAATCCATATTATGTAAACACTCAATATTGCCCATCACAAGGTTCTCTATGTATGCCTGTGTGTTGAACAGAGAGAAGTTTGAATGCATGTTTCTTCAAATACTTCACTTCATAAAGTGTATAAATAGATCAAGCACAAAGAAAGGACATCCATTTGAACTAAAAAGGCAACAGAGGCTATTAAATGCTTTCAAGGTTTAACACCCTATGTGTCTTAAAAACAGCCTTACTGCATTATGTACAGCTCCTCATGAGAGAATGGTCAGAAGAACGTCTATTTACTAAAGCACCGTAAAATAAAAAATTGTATTTCTGAAGATCAACAGTGGCCTTTTCCCTGAAAATAAAGTTTTTGAACATAGATTATTAGGGCAAACTAGCATCTCAATCAACCATTGGCATGTCCTTGTAATGTGGAAGGAAAAACATAAAAAATACATAAAGGAATTGGGGGGAGAAGCATGGTGATGCCATTTACAAAAATTAAAATTGCTTTTACTGCAAAGTAGAACAACAATCCACCATGCCGTTTAAGTAAATTGTGGCTTTACAGAGTCAATTTGTGTAAGACATACACAATGTACATACAATTGCTTGCACACTAAACATTTATTTTTTCTTAATTGTTTATTACTTCACATGTAAAAAGGCTAAATTGCATGAATACTTTATTACCATTTGTACATTTATTATTGTATTATCTATCTATATATCCATCCATCGTTGGGTGTATGGGTGGTATGATAAGGGATTACTCGCAGGTCCATTAATTATTAATTAGAAATCACTGTAAATCTGGACAGAAAGAAATTGCACTTTGCCCAAGTTCACCGAAACAATGGTACAGTAAATGTATTCAGAAATCAAAGAACAATTTTAATAAGTGTGTATAATGAGTATATAATATAACAAATGTAATGAAGAAGTGTAAATAAGTCATCAAGTCACTTGGTAAGAGCAAAGTGCATCATTTAATACATCAGGACTATGTTCATTTAGCATGCATTACTGAAAGGCTAAATTATTCTCCATCAGAATTTTTAATTGCAATGCTACAAAGAAACTAATAATAGAAGTTGTGCGAGTTGGGCACTATATTAATTCTAATATATTTCTTTCTCCTACCTTATTTATACTCCAACCTCTGCCCAAGACTTCTAGGGCTTCTTCTCTCTATAAATTATATAACGTGTAAAGTATTCCATACTTTAGCCTTACATTTATATCTGACCCTAGTGCCAGTGCTATGATTAGTCAATGAAGCTTCCAGTGGCAATTAAGAATCCCCAATCAGATCACTGACCCACAAAAAGCATCCAGCCGTACTGTACATGTGCATCACCTTAACAGGTGAAAACTACAAAGTAGACTGAAACATGGACTCTCATGCTCATATTAAGCCTCAACAATGCTGCATATCCATGGTCCTAAAAAATACTTATTGTAATGGATGTACTATAAAATTTAAATTTAAACATGATGTACGAGTAGATTCCTTACGATAGTGATAGAGTAAGAAAATAACTGGAATAAGTACACTGGAACCTGGGGAAAAAAACGACCACATGAAAAGATGAAGGCATGCATGCACACAGCAGGAGTTTAGATGGGGTAATGGCCTGACTGATGCCAAGTTTTAATACCATTTGGGGTACAGAGGCCCTGGGGAGCTTTCAACAGCACCATAATCACAACCACATCCTGCCTTGGCTCAATGCTGAATGCCTTTTTAAATTTAAACACACAATACGCTCTAGAGCTGGGAGAATGGCAGGACACTAAAGGGAAAAAAGCGTCCACTGCTTCAACTGTTTCTTCAAAACCTATATTAAAAATTGGTGGGGATAATAAAAAAAAAAAAAAAAAAAAAAAAAAAAGCAAAGGGACATGTTTCAAGGCCATACTGCAGTCTTAAACAGATGGCAAAATTAAGAGCAGACTATACTTGGGTAAAAAGAAAATAATCTATTAGTGCAGATAGCTCTCTATAGAAGACTTACTGCAACATAAAAGTTGATTGCAGCCTGTATGAGTGAACCAACACATATGCAGTAAGGGACCATTATTAAAGATGCTGTCTATGGTGCTGAAAAAGCACAATCGTACTGCTCTGTTATTCCATGGTCATTAATGTCAAAAATAAATATAACTTGTACTGAATAATACATTTCTATTTATACTGCACATACTGTGGCACCTGCATTATAATGTTTCAACATACTGTTAAAAACCCAACAAATGACTTAATTTAAACAGAAAAAGCATTTAATATACAGAAATGGAGTTGGAACATACACAAACTAATTTGCGGCTCCCTCATAAAACAAGGGCACATTGTCATTAAAATAAAGTAGCACTTATGCATAGCTTTTGTGTGCACTGCTATTGAAAAGCTTGGAACAACTATGGCAGAAAATACCTGACCTTCTTTATATCTGATTTACAAAAGAGTGCATTTATGAGATGACTAGAACTGACAAGAAGCAAATTGTTACAAGTTGCCCACCATTAAAGATAATGGTAAAAAATAAACTTTAAACCTAAAAATACTAACATTTATATTTAAAAGCCCGGATGACATACACTGTAGCAAGGACAATAATAATGCTTCAGGGAAAAAATAAATAAGAAAAAAAAAACATGTGGCAGTATGGTTGGAAGGGCTCTTAATGCAGTTTGAAATACTGCAAAATTCCATCATGAGTCTATGTAATGTTTTTACATTTTCAAAATAGAAAAAATTAATAGCAGTAATAACAATAGTAATTATGAAACAACAATATAAAAAAACTGTCCTCTTCTGAATTCACCAAAACTGTCCCACATTTTAAATATGGCAAAAATTAGCAAATACACCAGCACTTAATAAACTTCATTGGATTGCTTACAATGATTAGGTACATTTTAAAACAAAACATTTAAAATGTGTTGTATTAAACACGTATATTGTGGGTTTAATTTGATTGACAATGTTTAAATAATGCATTTTTTCACCACTTGGCTATTAACAGTATTGATGCCATGTTTCGTCTATTCAAAGAACAAATCAAATTTAGGCAGGCACCACATTCAGCTTTTCTTTTTGGTGCACAAAACAGTTCATAGGTCTGACCACACTTTAATTTTTTTAAGTAAATCAGATCTTTTGTGTTAAACTAGTTGCAACATTGTTTAAATACTATTTCTAAGTTTAGATAGATAGACTGATAATTTTAATAATCTCCTAGGAAAATGTGTATTGCAGCAGCCAATGACAAATCCGTTTGTAAGTCTAAAGCTTGTGCCAGATCAGTAGTGGTGACCATATTGACTGCTTATATCGAGTCAGAACTTTAAATAGTCCAAAAGAGTCGAGCCCTTTAGAAGGTCCAGAATAAATCAAGTTGAAGTTTTGACAGACACCCCGTTTATTTTTTTTTCCTAAACAGAGGGTGAACAAAAAAGTTCATGTTATATGGGTCATAAAAAGAAACCTACCCTTTGTCCTCAAGTGAATGTAAATACTACTCTATGACCTTAGTCAGCATAGACATGTTTAAAGAAAAACAAGGACCTCCACTTCAAGAAAACAATGGATCTAACATATATTTCTAAGTGTCAGCTGCCAATGTCACTGGCAATAATTTGTGTAGGGAAAAATGGATTCCAAAAATACTAGCAAATTCTGGAAGCAAATATCAAGCCGTCTGTTAGAAGGCTAAAGCTGAACAAAGGCCAGCATGGGTAATAGGACAGAGAACACAACATGCACCATAAACAGTATAAAAGCTGTTGGAAAGACTCACAGATCTACTCATTAAAATAATAAGAAATAAAGAAAATAAGCGAACAGACAATATGCTTCAACATGATCCCAAATTGACAGGATTAAAAACAAAGTAGAATCTAAAACTATTAACACTTAAAAGATAAAACCATTAAGAAAAAATGAGAATTTGACTGTTATTTCTGCCAAAAGGAAATTTCTAAATCTTTAAAAGTCAAAGCCCTCACTCACTCTTCACTAATTCTTCCACTTCTCAGGTACCTACAAATCTGAAATTTTTCCTACATTCAACTGTTCTTTCAGTGTCCCCATTGAATGCAACACCTCGGATGGACTGGGGTTTTTGTGAGTACCTACAAAGCTGAAACTTAACACAGTCATTCCTTATCGTGTCCTTGAAAAACTTGAAAAACATAGTAAAAATTGACTTATGACAGTAACCGCATGGAAACTGTAGTCACAACTCGCACTTTATTCCACATCTTTATTTTTTTTAAAACTGTGCCTTTTGTTTGGTTCACTACAAAGTTGGTGTTTACTATTTTTTTTTTATTTATACAAAGGTGCTAAAACTTCACAACAGTATGTGTGACTAACAGCACTTACCACCTTTTCATGTTTTGGTTCTGAATTGAACGCATCGCATATATTGCATTCTTGCTATCATTTGGAACATGGACTCTCATCCTGCAGTACTCTGCAAAACCTTTAGGAAAAGTGGATTAACTCACAAAACTGATTAATTAATAAACTCACTGCAGATCTGCTGTATTTTAACTTGGTATTTGTTATGAAGCTCAGCAGCTAAAATGATCACTGATCAACTGTGAATAATGGTATAGTGCTTTGATCTCAAATATTACCGTGTTCAAACTTCTTGTCCTGCTTTTGGATTAAATTGCAGGAATTTTTGATCAGTAATGTGCTGATGTAAAATAAAGTGGAAATTATAGTGGGACGGTGGGATTTTCACTCCAGTTATTCTGGCACGGATTTGTGCCCATGAGTAGCAGTGCTGAGAAAATATAGCAAATTCAAATCTGTTGGTGCAGTGCTCAACTAAAAAGGCAGAAAGTGGGTGAACTGTGGTTGTGGGAGACAGCTGCCTAGTGTGAGCAGATCAGTACTTGGCTGTGCTCTTTTGGGCCTCTATATATAGCGCAGTTTGAAACTGGCTACAACTGAATCACGCTGCCCATCTAAAAACAGCAGGACAAGGGAAGAAGAGCAGAAAAAAAACCCACAGCAGAAGTGACGAGAGAATAAATATGAATACTTTTGTCAAAACAGTGATAGAATCAACATCAATTAAAAATCATCAGGAGAAAATGAAAATGCACATTAGCAAGAGACAATTATCAATTGAACTTTAACTATGCAATTTAACAACAAAAATAAAAGCAGGCTGTAATTTTCTTTGGTCAGAAAGAATTACTTTGTAATAGCTTTCCCCTGTTAAGAATCGTGCTGCAGCATTTGCACCTACATCGAAAGATAAGCTTGGACACGTATACACTCAAGGTTTATAATACAGAGGAGGGGAAAAAAAGCTTGATTTATGAAACAATCATGACAGGGGGTTGGGGTAGTGTGGGCTGTAATAGGAAGGTGATTGATGATGGAATAAGGGGCTAATTAGTGGCGACATCTGAGTACATTTTCCCCCCATGTCCTATTTTAAACCACTTCTCTGCTTCGTGAGTCTGATCGTAACAAGCAGATTTATTTCTTTATTTATTATTAAATGATTGGCCAGTGAAGTATTCAGAATCTTCACCAAAAAAAAAAAAAAAACCCACAAATGCACCTAAATTCACCAATGTTCCCAAATGTTCTCAATCAGATTTAGATCAGGAGAACATGCAGGATAGTCCAAAAGAGTGATGTTATTCTCCTAGAAGAAGTCGGGCATTGTGAACTGCAGTATTGTCCTGTTGGTAAAACCCAGTCATTACCACAGAGACGAGGGCTCCTTAGTCATGAGGGCTGCCCGCTGCAAAATCTCCACATAATCAGCTGCTAATTGATGCTCTTGCACAGCCTGAAGCTTCACTGTTCCGCTGAAGGTAAACGCTCCTCAAATCATGACGTGTAGAAAACATCTCAGGTGGAATCTACTCGTCATGCCAGTAAAGCCATTAGGAACATCAAGGGTCCTTTTTTTTACCATAAGAGAATACAACTTTCTTCCATCTTTCAATGTCCCATGTTTGGTGCACCCTTGCAAAGTCCAAACGGGCCATTTTGTGGCGTTGAAGACGACGTGAGCTTTGTTTTCGTTGACTTTTTTGTTTCATAACTTTCAGTATCATTTAAAAAATGGAAAAACGACTTGTGTTACTGCGTCCAACTTCAGCAGTGATGGCACGTTGAGAGGCCTTACTTATGCAGCTCAGCAATCCTACCACATTAAGTCAGTGAGCTTTTTACTCAACATAAAATTACATGGAATTGTTGACCAAATTTTGTCTTTTAAATGCTATGGTCTTAAACTAGAGCAGCTAAAAAAACATTTTTTGAGTGTAAATGCAGTTTTCAAAAAATTGTCTTTTGTACAGATTTCTTCTGTTAGCTTTGTAAAGCTCTACTTCGAACCTTCTTAAGATCAAAGAATGCAAAATTCAACTGGTCTTAAGATTTGATCAGGAGTGTATTAGGATATTTCTTAGGTAAACCATCAAAGTAACCAAATCCTACAGACACCAAACTTAGAGGGTAGGTGCAGCTAATAATTGGCTTTTTAGAGTGGCAAAACAACTTTATGCTTCAACCCCAAATATTAACAGACTACACACATCTTTTCCAGACTACAAACAATGAATTTTGCAATTTGGACCCATAAGCTAAGTACACTTAGATTTTTGCTAATTATCATATTTTGAAAACCTATTTTCACAAACTAGTCCTAGGTTTTTCAGTCAACCCCTATGTGTTTGGTATCATAATAAAATCGGCAGAGCATGCTCTTCAATTATCTTAAAAAAAAAATTGGACTTTTCCATTCAGTCAGGCTGCTATTTGCAAGTTAAACTATACAGTAGATACACCCAGGACAGGGTGCCAATGTATCGCTGGGCACACATGCGCGCACACACAAAAACACACAAAGAAACTACATGGAAAATATCACCTATACTACCATGTTTGCACTTATCTGATGCACGACCACATCACACACAACTGGCAATACTTATATATTAAAAATGTAAAAACTTTTTGAACTAGTCTTCAGATTTTTATCAAATTTTCTCAAAAATAATCGGCTGATGCTCGGAAGACTGTGCAGTAATAAATTGTTTTTGTTTGGTCCACCATTTTGTAGGTTTCAACATTTTCAGGCAGTTAAATGCAAAAATGTTTGTGATGAACCAGGCTTTCGTGCACAGTGCTTTGCATTGATGGTAATTTTAGAAGAGTGCATCACTTTGTCTTAAATTATTCCGGAGAGCTTTATGATGTTTATGATTCATGCTTGTACTGTTGAAGACCTCATGCACTTTAACAAAGACTGCATTGTGGTGGACTTAATGTTCCACCTTAGCATGAGCATATTTAACCTTCTTGGAGACTTATTTTTTTCACAGGCCTTATTTTGTATTCGGCAAACAGAACGGCACTATGCGGTACGACAAATCCCCATTTTAAAATCATCCATCCCCAAAATATTTAAATATATCTTTAATTTAGATGAAAGATAGTGTGAGCTCGTACTGACCTAGTAGTCCCAGCCAATTGGATAGAACTGCATTTAAAAGTTGATGACGTTTCTTTCTGCGTAATTCAAATCTTTTGCTGAAACTTTTCTTTCCACTATTGGCAATCGTGTGGAACAACTGCCTAATGTGGTACATTTAAGGATTTGAGTCTCAGCTGGGCTAACATATTTCCGGCTCACTAAAGGCTCAATTACTGGGTTCTAAGGGATGTGAATTCTCACATTTGCTGCAACAGCAACCTCTACTGACTGCTCAAAGCATCTTATTGATGATATATTGATCATATTGATTGATCATATCAATATCACCTGTGATATTGGGAAAAAAGAGACTTGCTTGAAAAAACAGGGCATATTGGAAAGAGACTGTGGCTCTTTCACAAACACACAACACCTCATATACAGTAGTTAGCAAATAGTAAACAGTAGCTTCACAACTCAAGCAACTGGTCGCAAAAAGTTTGTCGTTTTCAGCCACGGGAGCATAAGGAAAATTTTAAAAGGTGTGGACGATAAAGAAAAGCACTTGAATAATATCTCCATTTATAAATGTTTGTGTGGAGCATAGAATTACACTGTGTTCCAAATTATTATGCAAACAATATTTTCTCAGATTTTCCAAAATGACCTATATGAATTGCAGTCATTGTAATTTTCCAGGCATCAACTATTAGAGT
>JAOUQT010298306.1:0-16407 GCA_025769995.1 Xyliphius kryptos | reverse complement strand
AGGATACATTCACATAGGACTACATAGTGACCTTGACATTTAGGAAATTGTGTGTTGTTCTCTAATTTTGATCTCCACTGTATATATATATAAACTTTCGTAGCATGTGAATGAGGTACAAGTTGATGAAAAATAAGTTGTCCCGTGAGGGGAATGTGTTGTATACTGGAGATCATGACTGTAATGTGTCCATGAAAATTGTGTTTTTGTTCGATGCAGTTTATGAGTCTCACAGCTTCTGGAATAAAGCTGTTCCTTGGTCTGCTTGTCCAACGCTTAATGCACTCAATGTGAATTTGGTTTGACGTCATTTAGCGACTTCTAGGACAGCCAAAAGCTACTTTCCTTACTGAAGAGTGGAAATCATGAGTCAGTCAAACTCTTAATTGTTAAATGTGAAACCTGATCTCTACACAATAAGTAAAGGTTGTCCTTAACTACTTCCTATAAAATCTTGCCACAGTCACCTTAGCTTGCTCTCTGTGGGTTTAGACTCAGAACACTGTGAAAACGTACCCTTGTAAAAAGTGCAATATAAATTACTTAAACTTGAGCGAGTGAACATACCAATTCGCCCATAGCATCCATGTGGAACCGCGATCTGGATATCAGTCTTCACGATCACTTTGTCCATGGAGGGAATAGAATAATCATAAGCACTGTACGAAAGAACACAAACACATACAGTTAATACATTTACCTTGTATTTAATCATTTTAACCAGGTTTACAGTCACACCGTCAAAGGTGAAATGTACGGAACACCAGTCACTCAGTGCTGTACATTAAAAACATTGTGCTGTGTGAATAAATCCGATGATTTTCAGTAGAACTTTAAAGTTATTCTCCACCAGCTGGATGGATGTTTTGTATTTACCTGTAGAGGTCGTAGCCTGCGGCGTAACTGGATCCTCGGGTCGGTTTTGTCGCGTTTTCTGTCAGTTTGGCGAACTTCAACACGGCTCCGTTCGCGGTCTGGTCCGGTTCCGCGGCTCTGGTTCTCTTGGAGGGAGACGCAACGTCTTCAGTTCCGTCTGAGCACGGCATGTTGTCTGCAAAGGAATTAAAACGCGTGTACCGGCGGAGAACAAACCAACGACACGGTCCTAAAGTAAAGACGCGCAAAGATGTTGGCGCCAATATACTTTTAAGAAGCCCGCGAAATGACGCCCCGCCTCTCTAAACCGGTTCTACCCAATGGGAACGCGATAGATGTGCGCGAACATGACGTAAAGCTCCGACAGCAAATCAAATGTGCACTTCGGTTTACCACCAATCAGCTGTCAGTACACAGCGTCATCGTGCTTTTTTTTTTTTTTTTTTTACATAAGGAGTTAAAATCTAAAATCCATTCCGGATTCACAATTTCATTTCAAAAAAGCTTTATTGGCGTCATACATTTATATCACATCTTGTACAAAATCAAAGATCAGTGCGTGAATCAGAATACCGTTTCTGTGGGAGGTGAAGCCCTGCACCTTTTGCAGGTTATAAACTCCTCTGTTGGTCACCGCGCGCCTCACTGACAGCAGCCGCGCCGCCGCCATGCCATGCCGCTCTCTGATTTACCTCAGCTTAACATTTCAGTTGTAAATACGTTGAGATCAGCTCAGCTTCTTCTCCCAAATCGTCCTCTTAATAAGTTGTTTAGGCTGTGTGTGCGCTCTACCGCCCCTAGTGGCCGCTACAGGACAGGTCACGTGTGTTTTCTCCTTATGCAATCGTATATCGCTGCAGTACCGGAGGCAGCCAGTGTTGGGCGGAAGATTGCAGTTGCAGGGCAGCAGTTTCACAGAAATGACTTTCATCTGAGCATTTAAATGCTTATTTCGCTCAAATATTACAACTTTATTTAATAACTTGTATTATTAATAGCTTCCTCTACTTAACATATAATAATTATTTATGATACTTATAGTTTTAAAAACTGCTTATTCCACCCAGCCGATTTACCCTGAATACATGTTTTTGGACTGTGGGAGGTAATCGGAAAACCCGGAGGAAACTCATGTGGACAAGGGGAGAACATGGAAACTCCACCCAGATCCAGATATCGAGCTAATATGGCAAGACAGATTTTTTTTTTTAATAAAAATAACGAACCAGATGGCAGAGACATAGAAGAAGAAAGAAACTTAAATTAAATGTCACCGATGCTTATTTCTTATTGAAATAATTTGAACATTACTTAGTTTACTGTAACACATTTATTTATTGCTCGTCCCTCTTTCTTTGGTTGCTTATTGTGGAATTGATTAATTATGTAATTAAGAAGAGAAATTAATTATCAAAACTATTAAATGGATAAGTAGTATGTAATGATTGGCTGGGGATTTACATTCATGCTACGAATACAGCAAACAAGTACTTAACCAGCTAAAATCCGTTTATAATGCATTATTAGCTTGTACTGCGTTTTAGCTGTGTACATTTTGGGTCGGTAACGTTAATTTTGCAATATAAAATAAAAGACCAGCATATTTTAAGGTGAAATATAAATAAAACTTGATTCTGTACTTTTTATTTTTCTCGCTAGGTGGCGGTGTTACAAAAACAAAGTTCTCAAAGTCCAAAATTGGCACTTTAAATTAGAAAGCCATGTAATAATAATATCAATAATAATCATAATAATATAAGCTAATTAAAGACCCCTCAGTTAGATAAGCTGCCTCAGAGCTCTGAACTCACGTTTCTGATTGTAAGCACTGACTCGACGGTGGAACAGAAGTGAGTCTTTATAATAAAAATCCGATCAGAATTGTTTCTCTGATGAGTGGATGGCGTAGTAAAGGTTGGATCTCAGGTTCTACTAGCAGCAGCTCTCGGGTTCCATCTTATTCTGGAATCTGTCACATTACCAACTCTTCAGTAAGGAATGAGGCTATTGGCTGTTCTTGAAGTCGCTTGATGACGTCATCGACCAATTTTTGCATAACTCATTAAGCATATGCTTTTAACCAAAGCGACTTACGAATGAGAGACCAACACAGTCAGCAGTAGGAGAAACCATCCACATTGTAGTATCATCAAAACCTGCGCATTGCTTGATCTGGCTGCCTCTTTGTTTTTTCTTTATAACAAGTTTTTTGAAGATGTTGAGTGATTCAGCCTTACAGACATTGTTGGAAAGATGGTTCACCATTAAGCAGTGGTGAACGATAGGGGCTGAGAATTAGCACCATCTCTGGCTGCTATGGACATAAAAGGGGACAAACTTATGGTGTTGCCCCCATGTTCCCCTGACCTCAACCCTATTGAAAACCTCTGGAGTATCATCAGAAGCAGTGTCTATGATGGCGGGAGGCAGTACACATCTAAGCAACAGCTCTGGGAGGGGATTCTGTCGTCATGCAAAACAATTGAAGCAGATCGCATCCAAAACCTGACAAATTCAATGGACGAGAGTTCAGAAGCTCCTTTTAAACAAGTGGAACTGTTCAATGACTTGAAAACTGTTTGATTTCAGATTACCTGTAATTACCTGCTAATGCTTATAATATCACAAATGACCATTTATTTGTTCTTTATAAAAAACAAAGGTTGAAAACTCTGCTGTGCATAATAATTTGGAACGTGCATTTTGATTGTTATATTTAAGAAAATATACTATTATCATTGGCAGTTGGTTCAAAAACCTTTCAATTGTACTCATCATGAATAGTTGATAACTGGAAAATTACAGCTTTAATATCAGGTCAGTACTGCTCTCTGAGTTCGTTAACATAATCAGTGTTTAATAATAATGATGATGATATAACAATCTAGAATCACACAGTCAGGACAGCAGCAGACTCTTTATAACATGAACTTCAACTGACAACAGATAAATAATGATTTCAATAGCCACACGTTCATTTAGGTTCACGCACGTTCACCTCAGGTTTAAACGCAAAAGGAGAACATGTTGGGTGACAGTATTTAATGTGGCTTAGAGTGAGGGTAGTGAATGAGGGCACAACAAACACTTTAAATCTTTAAGAGTAAAAGGTCAGAACACTCTTGTGGTTTCCACGGACCAGCAGAATCGGAGGAAGGTTCTTAGTGAGAGACTCCAGCCAGGACATGTACAGATGATCTGATACTGAAGCTTTACGAGCAATGGGCATGCTCCTGTAACACACACACACAAACACACACACACACACACACACACACACACACACAGAGGAGAGAGTTCCATCAGCATCCAGACAAGCAGTTCAGTACAATCAGTGTTTCAGATTGAGGTGTGAGACAGGTGTTAAGGACAGATAGTTGTCTTAGACGGACAAGTGATGAAGTGAGACAGGTGAGGAAGTGAAACAGGTGTGTGAGACAGACAGGTGAGGGGGTGAAACAGGCGAGGGAGTGAGACAGGTGGGGGAGTGAGATAGGTGTGTCTGTACTTACACAATAATGAGCTTAGCTCCTCTGGAACTCTCCTGCAGTAACTCGTTCAGTCGAACCTGCAGAGCGGTCTGTACACACAGCAGTGACATTACCCATTCATGCATTCACAGTGTTCTAACTCATTTACACTCACTAAGGTTGGCGGGTGTACTGAGGCCTATCCCAGTAAAAGTCAGAAAACCACTTTGCACAGGTCGCAAGTCCACACATACATGTACACTCGGGAGTGATAGAGAAGCTTTAACTCACTCGGCATCATGTTTAGACTGAGGAACCTCACATGGACACGAGGAGAACATGCAAACTGCCCTGTGTGAAATCAAACCCTGTGAAACCTGAGCTCCACCCACAGCTCCACCTGCCTCCACTGCTGATCCACTCCATCATAATCACCCCTCCACAGCCACCACCCTGCACCCATGGTTCCACACTGATCCAGACATCTGGTACCTTCTCTTCAAAGCGGTCCAGTTCAGCATCTGTGATTTTCCACGGGTTCTCCTTCCTTAGAGTTTCAGCCTGAGTTGTGTCCTTCGAACCCTCATGCAGACGGAACGGTTCTATCATGTCCTCAAAGAGCTTCCAGCTACACACACACACACACACACATATATACGCACACACAAGCATGCACATACACACATGCATACACACACGCACACACACACAAACTCAATGACAATTTATATTTTTAAATGTACAAAAGGAGATACAGATTCACACACAGAGTTGTACATACGGTGACAGAATTACATAGAGGTTCCATACTTTTCAGATGTGGGTTTAATGTTCAGATCTGCAACGATGTTAATGTCTGTACATTTAATTCTGAATTTCTTCAGTAGCGACTGCATCCTGAAACACACACACACACACACACACACACACACACACACATAGATCAGATAGAATCAGATAGAATTGTGTTACTTTCACATGAAGTACTGATGGTTTGTGGCATTCTTAAGTTTGGACTCTGTGTTATGATGAGGATGATGATGATGATGTAGTATGTAGTGTGTGTGTGTGTGTGTGTGTGTGTGTGTGTGTGTGTATCTACTCTTCTTTGTCCTGTTGTATTCTTTCCTGATGTCCAGGGATAAAAATGCGTAGTTTACAATCTCGCCACTTTTTCCTTGTAGTTAAAATATATGGAAGCAACAGAGTGAGACCTGCACACAAAACGATAACACAATAACAACAAAACAATCACAACACAATAACACATAAGACACAAAAAAACACCATACACACTTACACACAGTAACATGAACGTATTAAATAATGCTGATTTTGATCCAGAGTGTAATGATGGAACGACTTTAGCTACCATCACACAATCGCACTACAGCAACAGTTCTGGATCTAAAGGCGCGTGTGAAACTGATCTTAGAACAGGAACAGCGCTGAGGAGCTCCTACCTCCATCATCAAACAGCCACCACACGTCGATCGTTCCCTTCCCCTGTTTTCTCTTAAACTGAGAGCTTGCCTCCACCAAACGCTGGTTTATCTTCACCACGTCAGAGGACTGAGGGACATCTGCGGCAAAGCACCGGGATAGGAAACCGTGAGGAAATCAGAGGTACACTCTGAAGCATTTCAGTACTTTTAAACACTCAGCCAGGTGAACTAGTGAGATGAGTGTAATACAAAAGTCGGGCCTGCACGTATGAAATGTTTGATCTCATCTCTTTGATCTCTGTAATCAGCACCTTTAGTGGACCGCTCTTTTTTGGGTGACCTTCTCGGCAGCCTAAAGAAGCTTTTCCTTCCCTCCTGAAATTCATTCTCCTCCATCATCTCCAACATCTGCTGCTCCAGGAGCATCCTCTCCATCTCCTCTGCACACGAACACACACACACACACACACATATCATCACCATATGATGGTGGTGATGATGATGATGATGATGATGGTGTTGATAGGGGTGTGGTGATGATGATGATGATGGTGTTGATAGTGGTGTGGTGGTGATGGTAATGGTGTTGATAATGGTGCTGATGATAATGGTGATGATGATAGTGTTGATAGTGGTGGTGATTAAGATGATGGTGTTGATAATGGTGTGGCAAGGATGGTGATGGTGTTGATAGTGGTAGTGATGGTGGTGGTGATGGTAGTCGTAATGGTGGTGAGGATGATGATAGTGTTGATAATGGTGGTGAGGATGATGGTTTTGATTATGGTGGTGATGGTGGGGTTGATAGGAGATGATGATGGTGGAGGTGATGATGGTGGAGGTGATGGTGATGGTGATGAGGATTATGATGGTAGGGTGGTGATGGTGGTGATATTTGTGGTGATGGTGCTGATGATAGTGATGGTGGGGGTGATGTTGGTGATGATAATGATGAGATAGTGATGGTGGGGTGATGATGGTGGTGGTGGAGGTGATGATGTCGATGGTTGTGAAAATGATGATGATGAAGATGAAGAAGATGATGGAACATGTAAACCTGAAGCAGCACCACATTTACCTTCAGCAGCGAGGATGTGGGAGATGTCCAGCCCCTGATTGATCCTCATCACCACCGTGCCATACTCAAAATCAAACGCATCACTGATCACAAGAGATGCACATGATCATACACACCCACAGCTGATAAGCTTATTGATTATGTCTTTTATTATGTCTCTTCAATGAAACTGCATTAACTCATAACAGATTGTGTAAATCTTTTGCTCTCTCTCTCTCACACAGACACACACACACAGTGAAATTTGTTTAAACCATACAGCTGCAAACCTTGCAAAATATCTGAAATGTATTAATGTTTGTGTGTATGTTTGTTATTTGTACTCACTGCAGTACTCCAACATAAGCCTGGACATCAGCAGTGGATACTGTCCTCCAGTCTCGTTTAAAACCCAGAATCAGTGTGTTCGGCCTGAGGCGCCCCAAACCGGAGGCCTGACACCATCACACGCACACACACACACACACACACACACACACACACACACACACACACACACACACATACATAGAACACATACACACAGAACTAAATATAAACACTTTAAACAGGGTATTGGACAGAGTGCACAGATTGATCATTAAACTGCTCATCGTTCCACAGCCTCCAGCTGAGAGTTCTGATGTTCTGTGGATGCCGTGTCATTTCAGAGCAGGTTGTGATTTGTAACTACACTAAGCATGCTCTGATCCTCAGGACAGAAGTAGTAGATTATGTAAACTTACTGCTCTGTACTCAGATGAGATTCAGAGACTGATATCAGTCAATATCAGTCTCAAACCCTGACGGTTTCTTTTCACTGCCCCTATGGCCGGGTTCAGCTCTGTGATCAGCTCTGCGCTCTGAATGATAAGCTGTGATTACGGTCTGCAGTTATGTAACATGACAGCATTTATGAATCTTATCAGGAGGAACTGCAGGAGTCGTGACCTCCTGTTTTAGCAGCTTTATCCTCAGCATTTTTATTGGAGGACTGAGACCCTCATTTCTCATCAGTCTGACGCTCCAGTGCAGCTTAATGGAACTGATAACCTTCAGTAACCTGAGAGCTTTAGTTCCTCCTGAGCCATAACCAGACATACAACAACCTTACATTCCTTAAACAGATTCTACAGGCTCCGTCCCAAACCCTTCCTTCTGGAGAGCATAGTGTTTCTGAAACACATTTTCAATGTTGACCTGGACTTGTGTGTTCAAAATAATCATAAACTAGTAGCCATCGTGTTTCTGTAAATAAAACATGTCCTGATTTTCTTGACCTGGTCCATCAGACAGGGACCTCCATAACCATCCCATCCTATCTGATCTAATCCAAGTGGTTGATGATTTGAACCTGCAGCAGACTCCGTACGCCCTCACGGAATGTATTAGCGGCGACAGCTGCATAAAATGCTTTCCTCTTCTGCTGATTCAGCCATAACTGGTTCTGCTCCACAGAGGAACCCAGTTCCTGCTGCTGCTCCACCCGAGAACCCTGTTACACAAACACCAACCATCCACCAAACCAACATCACAGAAGGTTCAGGAGAGGAACAGAGATATTAAGGAATATAATGCATCTGCTGACCATGCCCACTTTACTAAACAACAATAGAAGAGAGCAATAGAACATGAGAGAGAACATGTTAATGTGAGTCAAACTAAAGGTAGGCACACTGCTAAATTTAAGATTGCTAAATGATTGATTTGATTCCTTAAGCAGAAATGAATGAACAGATGCATGATGGGTAGATGATGGGTATAATGATCAAATATGGATAAATGATGGAGAACATGCTCACCACAAAGATCTGACAGGTGACACAGAGGCCGTAGTTCTTGGTTAGTGAATGAGTGAGGTCCAGCAGAGCGGGGCGAGTTTTTGGAGCTCCAGTTAACACCAAACACTGCGGCCTGCATGGGGTAATCAATAATAACTCCAAATAATAATGATTATAAGAACCAGTAACTCAGTGTATTGATCCAGACCCCGTGCTGATCAGAACAATACCCAGCTGGAATCAGCACTAAACTAACCATCACGTACCTGAAGTTCTTGACGTGCTCATCCACTCCGGCTAATATCAGTGCATTATTTACTGCATTCACAAAGGTCACGGCCTGCGTGGACGACCCCCAGTTTACGTCTGCAGCGACCAGAGAAATCATTGTCATCATCATTATACTGTCTACATATACAGTTGAACTTAATATAGTACATGACCCAGGTCATAATTTTAGTATATCCCCCCCACCCCCCATTCAAAGTAATGGTATGTGTGTGTTATTACCTGGCTTTTTCACCGTGACATAGATATACAGAAACATCTCGATGCCGTAGGTGAGGAGTGCAGCCCACCAGTTTATCACAAACATCACAGCACAACACAACAGTGCACCAAACAGAGACAACCACATGTTATAGTATTTATACGCAGGCCTCCAACCTACACACACACAGTTAAAAGACACACTGATTAAATAATAATGATAATGTACCGATCAACTAAACTTTCAGAAACTGAACTTACCTGGAGATTTAGCGTATGAGGCATGAAAGCAGGAGAAGTTGATGAGCGCGTAGGAGGCAAGAAAGAAGTTGGAGATGATGGGAGCGATGGTGTTTAACTCCGCTAAGGAGAGAGAGAGAGAAGACAAGAGAAGGGAGCCAGGAGAGGAGAGACCGCAGAAGAGACAGGAGGGGGAAGATGGAAGAGGAGAGACAGGACAGGAGAGGGAAGATAGGAAATGAAAGACAAGAGAGGGGAGAAAAAAGACAGAAGAGATGAGTGTAAAAAAAACAAAAAAGGGGACACCGAAGAGGAGAGACCGGAGAGCAGCGAGGCAGGAAAGGGGAGGGGTAATACAGAGGCTTGGTTAATTCCAGTTTTCTGTCAGATCTGATCTCAGGTCAGAGGATATTAACAGTAATATTAACATTAATTGATCTTGTGATTGGTCAAATGCAGAATGATTCTGTAAATCTGATATATCTGATCATTCTAAACTATTCCATATAAAGATTTATTGATCCTTACAACAAATCCATGGTAAGAAAGACAAAAGAGATTTCACTATGATTTTCCTAAATGTTTAATGTGTTTGATGTTGCCCACCGATGAGGATGAAGGCCACAGCGATGAAGAACGTCAGGACGTAGCCTCGGATTGGCTCGTTGTTTTTACCGTGACCTTTAGCAAAGAAGTGCAGGGCTTTGTAGATGTTGTCCTTACACAGAGCCTGGAAGACCAGAACAATGTTCAGAACAATGCAGCAGCAGAGCCCGCCCCTCAGCAGGAGATTCTCTCTGGTCTACATCAAACTGTTTGGTTTAGCATGTTGCTATGATACTGGAACATGCGTCACACCTGAAAGACTTTGGGAGCACTGACGAGCGACGCAAGCGCAGAGGAGATTGTGGCAGAGAAGGTTCCGGCAGTAATAAGGGGTCCAAATCCTGAGACCATGGTCATCACCTGCAAACAATAAGAACATCCACATGTGCATGAGCTCTGAAGTTCGGCTCCCTACCAAATCCCTTTGAACATGCCGAGGGTGGGCCCAAGTGGCAGATGTGTCACCTGAAAGTTGTTCATCAGTCCGTACTGACACTTTGTGGTGGCGCAGGAGGAAAAGTCGTACCCAAAATCACAAGCGACAGAGAAGTTGCAGTTGCTGTTGGTGAGTGTGTCGTTTTTGTTCCCGGTTGCGTCACGGACCACTGTCGCAGCTGAGAGTGGAGGGGTTAATGAGAGAACCAATACATCATTATGATGTCAATATCTTAACAAGGCTTTTGTATTGTTTATCTTTTTGAGAATCTCTGGGTCACGGTGCCAACTAGAGCGTTGGGTGAAGGACGAATTATGCTATACTGCCTCCTTCTGCTCTTACTTTAAACTGCACCTCTTGATTCCAGGAAATTGTTTGTTCCCCAGATAGTATACAGATGTGGGCCACATCTGGCTAAGCCGTGGCACTGCTGGCCCACTGACAGCCTGGCAAACTTCATGTGAATCAAAGGTGGTCCAAATACTGAAACATGCATTTGACCTACATATGATCCAAATGGATCTGGCCCACACCTGGTAAAGGTATGGTAAAGGTATGGCTGACACATGGCCTTATGTTCATATGCGGGGCCCCACCTTGCAACCCCGCAGTGGTCCGCCCATGTGCCGTCATTCCATGCAGAAAATGGGCCAGATGAACATGGGGGATGTGGGCCAGAATCATTTTGCTATCTGGGTCCATAAACCTGATGTTTTTAAAGAATGGCACAGGACCCAGAGATTCATCCATCAGAGTGCACTGTGCTGTTCTCACCCACACACAGCGCAATACCAAGGTACGTCAGTCCTGTGATGAGAATGGCTAAGAGTGTGCCAATGGGAATAGCAGCCTGAGGATCCTGAACAAACACACAGGCACGCGGTGGGAGGTTAGTGTGATCACCTGCAGAATAAAATGCTGGTATGCATTAATTTAGCTGCCTTACCCTTAGATCCCCGGAGATGTTTGCTCCTGCCAGGATACCAGTGGCTGCCGGGAAGAAGATGGCAAAGACGGAGAAGAAGGTCTCACCATCTCGGAAGTTTGGGGTGAAATTTTCCTTCATGATTGATGCTGTGAGTGAAGAGAACATCCATCCGTAACTCGTTAGTTAAGTGCCCAGGGTACAGAGTAGAAAAACTTAATCATGTTCATCATGTTCTAGATCATACTCCACACTACTGGGGTGGAGGTGGGGGGAGCACTGAATGGTTATTACTGAATGGTATCATTATAATAAAATCAGAGAGAGGTAAATGCCAAAGCCCTCACTTATTGACTAAATCACTGATTCAACAATAATTTCCTACTTCCTAAACTCCTACAATGCTGAAACTTTGCACCGTGTTTACCAACCATGTCCTTGGTAGAACTAAGGGTTCTCACTTTCCTACATTCAATTGTTTGTTCGCTATCGCCATCGTACGGATTGGGGTGTTGGCGAATACCTACAAAGCTGAAACTCAACTCTCATTCATTATTGTGTCTTTGGAAAACCTACTTGTTAATTCATGTAAGAAAGTAAGCGTGTGGACACCGTAATTGCTGTAATTACACTATATTCATTCCACATATTAATTTCAGATTTTTAATCGCTCCAAACCTCACTCTATAATAATACCTTCAATTGAAATATAGAAACTCCAAAGCCATCAATCATTCAAAAACAACTGCCTTTAAACTTTCACAGTGTTCTCCCCTGTCGCAGCACGGATATCCCGCTAGTTATGTTATAAATCTACACCTTTAAATCTAAAGTTTAAACTGGACACCAAAATATTCGAACCACCAAAATATCTACCTCATTTACATGCTACAAAACCGTTTACTATATTGCAACCGTTTAAGTTAATTATACATAATTTCTGCTATATTTTATATAATGTATATTATATTTTACATATATATTGTATTTATATATTTTTTTTCTTTTTTTGAGGGCGGCACGGTGGCTTAGTGGTTAGCACATTCGCGTCTCAGCGCTGGGAATTCCCGGTTCAAATCCTTATCCGTGTGGAGTTTCTACGTTCTCCCCATGTCCGCGTGGATTTTTTCCGGGTTCTCCGGTTTTCTCCCACAGTCCAAAAACATGGATTTCAGGTAAATTGAATGCTCTAAAATTGCCCCATGTAATGTGTGGCTGTGTGAGTGAGTGAGTGCCCAGCGATGGATTGGCACCCTGTCCTGGGTGTATCTGCCCAGCACCCGAGATGTTCTCGCCTGGATGGGCATGGGGAACCCCACCGCAACCCTAGTAGAGGAATAAGTAGAAGATAATGGATGGAATTTGGGTTTGTCACTAACAGGTGCTGGTCATAAAATTAGAATATCAAGAAAAAGTTGAATTATTTCAGTAATTCCATTCAAAAAGTAAAACTTGTATATTATATACATTGATTACACACAGACTGATGTAATTCTAATGTTTATTTTCTTTCATTTTGATGATTATAACTGACAACTAATGACAATCCCAAATCTCAGAATTTGAATATAACTTAAGACTTGTATAACTTAAGTTAATAGCTTATAACTTAAAATGTGTTTGGCCAAATTAAAAGTATGAACATGTACATCACTCAGTGTTTAGTATGTGCTCCTTTGGCCTGAATTACTGCAGCAATGCAGTGTGGCATGGAGGCGATCAGTGTGTGGGACTGCTCAGGGGTTATGAGAGCCCAGGTTGCTCTGATGGTGGCCTTCAGCGTTTCTGAATTGTTGGCTCTGGCATTTTACTCTTTCTCTCCACAATACCTCATAGATTTTCTGTGAGCTTTGGGTCAGGCGAGTTGGCTGCCAATTAAGAACAGGGATACCATGGTTCTTAAAGCAGGTACTGGTAGCTTGGGCGCTGTGTGCAGGTGCCAAGTCTTGTTGGAAAATAAAATCTCCATAAAGTTGGCCAACAGCAGGAAGCAGGAATTAAGAACAGGTAGACGGCTGGTACACGGCTGTATTGACTTTGGACCTCAGAAAAAACAATGGAGCAACATCAGCAGAGGGCGTGGCACCCCAAACCATCACTGACTGTGGAAACTTTACACTGGACCTCAAGCAACGTGTGCCTCTCCTGTCTTCCTCCAGACTTTGGGAGCTTGAGTTCCAAAGAACATGCAAACTTCACTTTCATCAGAGAACAGAACTTTGGAGCACTCAGCAGCAGTCCAGTCCTTTTTGTCTTTAGTCCAGACGAGATGCTTCTGACGCTGTCTCTTATTCAAGAGTGGCTTGCCACTCTGTATGCGACAGCTGAAAGCCGTGTCTTGCAGACGTCTGTGCGTGGTGCTTCTTGAAGCTCTGAATCCAGCTGCAGTCCACTCTTTGTGAATCTCCCCCACATTTTTAAAAGTCTTTGTTTCACAATCTTCTCTAGGGGGCGCTTATTGCTATTGCTTGTGCACATTTTTCGACCACAACTTTTCCTTTCCTTCTTCTCTCTATTAATGTGCTTGGACACAGAGCTCTGTGAACAGCCCGCCTCATTAGCAATGACCTTTTGTGTCTCGATCCTCGTACAAGGTGTCAGTGGTCGTCTTTTGGACAACCGCCGAGTCTTCCACATGCTCGTGTAACCTACAGAACTCGACTGAGAGAGAATTTAATTAAGTAATGAATTTTTGAGTTCATTAGCAGATGAGAGTGTAGCACCAGATGTCTTCAGTACTAAAACTTTTCACAATATTCTTATTTTTTTGAGGTACTGAGTTTGGAATTTTCATTAGTTGTTAAAAAAATACACATTTGAAATATATCAGTCTGTGTGTAATGACTGAATATAACATACAAGTTTCACTTTTTGAATGGAATTACTGAAATAAATCAATTTTTTAATGATATTTCAATGTTGTAACCAGCCCTTGTATATATACAAAACAAAATAACTTCATTTAGCAGGACAGTGTCATTCCCTATTCTGTTATTGCTATGACATAAGCATTATTTCACTGGCCTGCCTGCTCTCTCTCTCTCTCTTTTAATTGATGTCAATTTTTACAAGTGCATGAACGACATTAACTGTTTTAAATCAGTGTGGTGCTGCGGGAAAGCATTTTGCTTGATCTCGGATGACGAGCTCTGCTTCGCACCACACTTTGCTTAAATCTGTGGTGATTGTTTAATTCTTCAATATTTCTTAAAAGGTCTCTTCTTAATACCCTTTTAAATTTAACCTTAAACCTGTTAAAATGAAGCATTGTTAAAAGTAAAAAAAAAGTCTCTCTCTCTCTCTTTCTCTCTCTCGCTCCCTATGTATGTATGAATACATATAAGTCCCATATTAATAATGTATGATGCATCATGATAAGGAAAATCTATTGCACACTCACTCACACATCTACACACAAACTATATGGGGCCATTTAAAGCATTCAATTTATCTGGAATCTATGTTTTTGGAATGTGGGAGGAAACCGGAGAACCCGGAGAAAACTCCACACAGACATGTGGAGGACATGGAAATTCAATTACATTACATTTTTTACGATTTATTTATTTATTCCTAGGAGTCATACATAACACATGCCTGCCATTGTCCAAAGACTAAGAAGTCCACTTCATTAACATGAACGTTTGTTCCTGCACCTCTACAACCCATAATTTCAAACTCATGCTTATGAAATCACTTCCCCTGATTAGGGTCACATATGGTGCAGTCACTATTGAGTGATAGAGCTTGTTCCAGCTCTTGAGGGAAAATCATAAATGAGATCATGAAACAAAAAGACAGGATGGGCATTACTAGATCTGCACGCCAATGGTTTAAATCCTATTTGAAAGTCACTAGCTTTTTCCCGTATAAATAATGAATGTTTTGAATGCTACAGTTTTAAATATCCACAGAGGTCACTATTAGGACCACCACCATGTCTCTATTGTACAACTGAGATCCATGATTTACGAACACTAGGACACTAGGCGAATAATATTTATACAATAAATTGGATTAAGGGCAGCATTATGGAGACTGAAGCGTGTCACAGATTTACACAACCGATGCACAACTGATTCGGAACATTTGCACATTTTGTCGCTCACATTAGGTTATTTTCCTCAAAACATAACAGTTTTGTCCCAGTTGTTTGGTTAGTTTCTGTTCTACCTTAAGGACTTAAATATCTTTTAGATCATTGTGCACAATTTATGTAGAAATATAGTAAAAGCTAAAAGATTTACAAACTTACAAAGATCACTGTATAAATCTATAGAAAGAGAGACTGAAATTATGGGATATCAGGTCTCAGTAGATGTATTTGTTTTATGGATCTGTGTGAGTCCTACAGCTTTATAGTCTGTATTTAAATGATGATCACCGAGCCAAGACTAACATATTCATATTTAACCTACACTGACTTCTCACTGAACCAGATATCTGTTCTCCTCATGAGGTTTCATTAAATACAGTATGAGTTTTCATTCATGTGTGGACATGTATTTAACTATTTTTTGGTACATCAGCTTTACTTTGCAGTGACATACAGTCTGGTGAAATAACATGCTGGTACTTCTATATGTGCAGGAGCATGTTAATAAAGGTGGCTCCTGGTCTAGAAAGCTTTTTTTTCTGTTGTTTGTGCCTTTGTTTTTTCCTCCCCTTTCTGTTAGGATTAGTGTTCCTCAGCTCTGGTGCTCTTCTACTGGGCCATGTGGAACTGCATTCTGGTTAAGTTTCTGCATTCACTTCAAAACACATGCTGCTCTTTATATGAGAACCTACTCCCTTTTACTTTCCCACATTCCATATGTTCTCCTGTTACAGTCGGGTGCTAAAATCAGACTTGAGAATGATTTGTGTTTTAGGTTCTTTTTATATAAGTGCAGCATTATCACCAATTTCTTATTATATATCATTACAGCATCACAAACCACAGAACTCCTCCAGCCAATAATTCAAAGATCACTGCTTTAGCCTCTGAAATTTTATAGGTTTTCAGCAACCCTGAAAACCCAAAAAAGAAATCCCCACGATAATGGGTTTTTTTTTTTTTTTTTTTTTTTTTTTTTTGCATGT
>JAOUQT010298297.1:0-16407 GCA_025769995.1 Xyliphius kryptos | reverse complement strand
CCAAATGCAAAAGTGACCAAAACATCAGCCAGAAAGGATGAGACCAGAGAAAAGGGGTGTGGTCACCACCTGCAGAAACACTCCTTTTTAGGTGTGTGTGTGTGTGTGTGTGTGTGTTTTACAGGGTGCTGCAGGCCCTCCAGGCAGTTTGGGTGAAAGAGGTGCTTATGGTGAACCGGTGAGTGCTTTAAATTAAATTTGATGTTATTGTGACCTCATCAAATGATTTATTTTGTCGTTGCATAATTACCTCTGATTTATTATTGATTTGGGATCTGTGTCTCCACTGGGCATTTTGTGTATGTATGTGTGGGTGTGTGTGTGCATGAGTGTGTGTGTGACACACGGGCGCGGCGGGGTCATGTCCGTCCCTCCGTCCCGGGTTTTGGTTGGTGTTGGCCGTTTCGGTGCACACTGTTTTATAAAGCGGACCCTGAGACGTCCGTGTTTTTGTCCCAATGAAACAGGGTGCTAAGGGGCCACCGGGGGACCCAGGAGCAGATGGAGAGCCAGGACATGAGGTGTGACATGCAGCTTTATGCGATAAGTCTGGTATTAAATACAATGGGTTTGTTCATTGCTGTGATTCTGTGGCAGGGGCCTCCAGGACCCGAAGGAGAACAGGGACCTGCTGGAGAACCTGGACCCAAGGTGAAAACCGTAAATTAGTAAAATAAGCATACAATTCAAACGTCAATTTTTTAAAACATTACCTTTGTAATGGAACTCCACCAGAAACATCACAGCGTCAGTACCGGGAAATGACCAGTAGAGGCTGCTGTTGAAGAAGAAATGAGAAATTTGACCCTCTCTCCTTCACACATGATTAATACACTGAGGTCTGTGTCCGAGTGTAGACCCCCAATCCAACACACGGACTGTAAACACAACCCTCACTATGTCCCGGTCCTGAGCTGGTCCTCAGCGCACTCAACAATAACCTCAATGACAATCATTCTGGGGGTTAATAATTGTGGGGGTTATTAATTCGGGCAGACATAATGCACCCTGTGCCCTTTTTCGAACCCTGTTGCGGGTGGGACTCTTGTACAGCTGCAGGACTGATGTTGACGTACAGAATTCTGTTATAGAGAGAGATCAGTCCTGTGATTATGTGACCGTGCGCTGAGGTCAGTTGAGTTTAGATTAACGTGTTTTATAAAAACACTGATTATTTTTAAGCTGCTGATTCAACAGGGACCTGCTGGAGAACCTGGACACAAGGTTAAAACAAAGGTGCGAGCTCAGCTGTGTGTCAGCTGCGTCACACTTGTTATGTTTGGGTGACCTGTTGGCATCGTTGGCATCGTCTGCATACATTAATCTAACCTGGACCGTCGCAATGACGTACACAAGGTGCCATAAACAACCGCAAACAATTTTATTGTTGAACCAGTGAACGAATTCCCTCGGCGCGGATCAGCTTAACAGTTTCTGACAAACCTGCTGAGATGTAGTGACGCCATCATGGATGGATCGAGGTTCCGATGGGTTGGCTTTATGTCACTCGAACCCTCAGCCAATCCTCCAGCAGCAGGGATAGGCTACATCCAGTTAAACCTGCAGCACTGATTTTCTGTTAGTTTTTTTGAAAAAAATCTCACTTTAGAAACAGGTCACATGAGCGTACGATTCTGACCTATCCCATCCACAGTGGAAAGATTTGCAGCATGATTGACATTCATGTACTTTGTTCCTACAGGGTGAAGTGGGAGCTGTGGGGGCGGAGGGCGAGCAGGGCCAGGACGGAGTCAGGGTGAGTCCACTTTATAACCCCATCATAAAATCTCCCAGTCTTCAGCACCACCACACGCTCACACGACGTCTTCAGCACCACCACACGCTCTCACAACGTTTTCAGCACAACCTTACTCTCACAAGACGTCTTCAACACCACCACACGCTCACAAGACGACTTAAGCACCACCACACACTCTCACGACGTCTTCAGCACCACCCCATTCTCTCAGGGCGTCCTTGCTGATCTTGTATGTTTCTCTCAGGGATCCCCAGGTCCGTCAGGGGAGGATGGTCCTCAGGGAAACGACGGCCAAAAGGTCAGCAAACCTCAATTTTACAAATCCTTCTAGAATTCTTTGGTGGAATGAGACTTTAGTTCACTCTGCCGCATTACACCGTCGTCTCAGGGTGAACCAGGTGACCGGGGAACAACAGGAGAGACTGGAGATAGGGGTGAAATTGGTGATCTAGGACCTTTAGGAACTCCTGGGGAACCTGGCATAAAAGGATTTCCAGTGAGTACGTTATTGATGTGCGTGTATCGATGTTGCTCAGCCAATCAGATCACTGAACTGCCTTTCTTTAGGGACCGGAGGGTAAACAAGGGCCGCTGGGCAAACGTGGACGCCATGGCAAGAAGGTGAGTTGTAATGTGTTTCTAAACATAGTTACCAATCAGAATCCATTTGGTCCGAGAACAAAGAAATGAGGTGGGTCCCAAAGCTGCACCTTGTGGTATACCATTCGTCTTCACCACGTCTAAAAGTTCAACCAGAAACCTTTTACATAGTGACTTCCAGATGTTCTGTACAGGGCGACCAAGGTCTGTCGGGTCAGATGGGCGAGATGGGCTCACCTGGAGAACCTGGACAAGCGGGAGGACGTGGACTGAAGGGAGCTCGTGGAACGAGAGGACCTCCGGTTGGTGCCTTCATTCATCTGTGACTTTTAATCCTTAGGTTTTTTTTCCGTATGTGGAATTCTTTACGTTTGAAATGATCAGAGAACCTCGCTTGACTTTGTGCAGGAACCGTTCCGATTCTGATGCGTGTTTCTGTTCTGTGTTTTCTGTGTGCGCATGTTCTGGTCATTACCTTCAGGGTCAGCCGGGAGCGATGGGGCCGCAGGGGGAGCTGGGAGTCGAGGGGTACACCGTGAGTTCCTTCTGCTTTCAGTGAAAATAAATACACACATTCAAACCTGACGTCTAATCCGAGGTATTCGGATAAATCACCCCGGGGAGCCGCGGCGCTCGCCGACAGATTCATAAAACAGAAACACAATCGTTCAGAGTCAACATGAGGGGCCGCGGTCTGACCGTTAATAAAGGAGGCTCTCGCACGCTGCTCTCTATCATCAGAACACGCCGCTCTGACCGTTCACGCCGCGGAACGTCCGGGAAACTGATCAGACGTTTTAATGCAGCTGAGATCAACATCAGTGGACTCGAACCCGAAACCC
Organism: Xyliphius kryptos; assembly: GCA_025769995.1. NCBI lineage: Eukaryota > Metazoa > Chordata > Actinopteri > Siluriformes > Aspredinidae > Xyliphius > Xyliphius kryptos. Next base: position 13,206 of record JAOUQT010298297.1, on the reverse strand, counting down.
ATTTCGGGTGGTTCCCCATGCCCATCCAGGGGGAAATGTTTCAACCGCTGGTTAGATACACTCAGGACAGGGTGCTAATTCATCACTGGTCACACACAGTATATAGGGGCAATTTAGACCAATTTACCTTAAATCCATGTTTTTAAATTGTGGGAGGAAACTTGGAGAACCCAAGAAAACCCCAAACGAACACAGGGAGGACATGGAAACTCCACCTAGATCAGGATTCAAACCTGGATCCCCAACGTCGAGAGGCGAACGTGCTAACCACTAAGCTGCCTTGCCACTAGAGGCAATATAGAGCAGCCAATTTACCTTCAATCCATGTTTTTGGACTGGGGGAGAAAACCTGAGAACCCGGAGGAAACCCACGTGGACACGGGGAGAACACGGAAACTCCACCCAGATTGGGATTCGAACCTGGACCGTTCTAACCACTACGCCGCTAAGCCCATTAAAGCAGGGCGTCCTCATATTTTTGTTTCCTTTGTGATTTAAAACTGTTGCGTAATCAACAACCTGTAAGAATTTGGCTTCTTCACCTAAATTTGGAATTTATTAGCCGTTCCACGCCGTCCACTGATTTCTTAAATCCATTTGGCACAAACGTGACCGCTCAGATGCGCAGCGCCGTGATGTCACCGATGAAGAAGCGATAAGATAATGAGGCGTTCGTGGAAAATCCGGGTTCAGTAATTCATCCAGGCGGAGAACCGAGGCGGCCGATCACGGACTGACCGCGAGCGCTTGTTCCTCAAAAGAGCTCCGAAGGCCAAGACGTTTTCTAAACGAGCGCCTCGGTGAACTCTGCGTGTGGAGACCGATCCGTCCAGAGATCCGCAGATATCAGAACCTCCGGAGACGGAACTCCGAGACAAAGACAACATTTGGAAGCAGAAGGAATTGGACCTGCGAACGGGGAAAGTTTGAACAAAGGTCCTGAATTAACCTGAAGATTTTATTATATAATCCCACCGGCCACTTTATTAGATACAATCATTATGATCTGCTCCACTGACCATACAGCTGGACCTTGTAGTTCTACAGGTACATTCTGTAGTCCATCTGGTTCTCTACATACTTCATTAGTCCCTGTGTTTCTCGCTTCTATTGATGCTTTCGTGGCTCACGGCGCATGTTTTCCACCAATGTAGAGCCGTCAGTTACAGTCCAGCGCAGTGACCGCCAGGACCTCCCACCACTCACATCCAACGGTCCAGTGCAGTGACCACCAGGACCTCCCACCAGTCACATCCAACGGTCCAGTGCAGTGACCACCAGGACCTCCAATCAATCACATCCAACGGTCCAGTGCAGTGACCACCAGGACCTCCAATCAATCACATGCAGAGTGGCCACAGCGACATTAGAAATGATGCTAACCTTCTGAGATGCTGATGGAACATCTCTGCACCCACATTATATTAGAATTTGAGTTTTTAATTATGCGCCTCGCACACACACACACACGTACACACATCTTGATAACTTCTTTAGTATTTCTTTTTTTTTAATGTGACGTCTCTATATTTTTAATCAGGGTGATGTTGGCAAGCCAGGTCCACTCGGCCCCCCTGGACCTAAAGGTGAAAAGGTAACATAAAAAAATAATTTTCTATATATATATTTTTTTTAAATAAAATAGACCCGTTTAATCGATCTCCCGTGTTTTCAGGGTTATCCAGGAGAAGACAGCAGGACTCCAGGACCTCCGGGGCCCTTAGGTGAACCAGTAGGTCTAGATCTCCTTACACCTCCTTTCACATCACATCGCATCCCGTCGTTTCGCAGATCATTTTATCCAAAGCAACTCCTGATTAACTTGATGTTTGGGGTCAGAGTTCAGGGTCAGCCATGATACACCCCACAGGAGCAAGAAGGGTTAAGGACCTTGCTCAAGGGTCCACACCGGTAACTCGTGGGAGCCCACAGCTGATATCTTCATCATGAATGCCACATATCGGCTTCCCAGTGCTGTCACCTCTTATAGCCAGTAGAGGTCACTATTGTGGAAACATGACGAATCTCCAGTTAGCCCTCTCACCCTTCAGACTCGTCTATTTAAGGTGCGCTCTCCACATGAGCCCATCAGGACTCCCCCCCCCCCTCATGGCTTTGTTACGAATAGGTTTATATGTGACATGAAGCTGTTAGCGATCTATAGTTTCTTGTGTTTGTGTCTGCAGGGGGCCACAGGTGAGAGAGGGGACCGAGGAGAACCAGGAGAACCAGGTTACCCGGTGAGTGTCCGATACAGATGATGAACAGTACTAATTAAGTTTTCTTTTCGGAAACCTGGGCTTTGGTTTTTGCTTTATCCCTTTAAGAAGCAAATAGTTACCGTTGCCATGGCGACGAGCAGCCTACAGTCTGACCTCCCACCCATCAGACGTCACAAAAGCTTCCACCAAGCTTGAGGCAGCTGTAAAGGGTTGTTGGTTGCGCAGTATTTCTTTATGGCATTGGATCACTGTATCCAGACTGCTGCCATCTGCTGGTCTGGAAACTAAATTCCTTCAGTTTAGTGTAAGAACTAAATTTCTGGAGACACGATAGTCGCTCTTCGTGCAGATTTCTCAGATGAACATGAACGTGGTCCGGGACTTATGGTATGCTTATCATGATTCAGGGTCACATCGGGGTCAGCGGTGCTCGAGGGTCAACAGGCCAGCAGGGGTCACCGGTGAGTACAGATGCTGAGTGGATTTAATGTAGTGTGACACGTTGGGGGTGGTCTAACTAATGTCACTATATTTCAGGGATTACCGGGGCAGTCCGGAGAACCGGGCCTCCAGGGGGATCAGGGACCTCAGGTATGTGTTTTTGTGTAATGAGTCACATTCTGTGTGAGTCATCTCTGTTATTTGATTCTGATTCAGCTGCCCACATTTTCCAATAAAGCTCGGCCCCTTTGATCTAATTGAACGGTTCTGGAACAGTTCTTCAAACGATTTTCGGCAGACATTTTAAAAGTGGAACCGACTTCTTTGCTCACAGCTAATAAAACGAGTTTTAACTGCATTTCCTCTGCAGACAGAGCGCCACATGCGGGACGGTTTCAATAGCGCACTGATCATTTGCGTATGGGTTTTTGTTTACCGTGGGTAGATCTTTGTGGGAACACAGTTTACACTGGAAGCTTGTGGTACCAGCAGGTGGTACAGCCCCAGATCTCACCCAATTAAAGGTTCAGGGCTTTTAGCAGCTTGTTTCTTTACATTTCTTCCCTGTGACGTGTGGAAATTCTGTACTTTGTTTAAGATATTTAATTTAAATCTTTGTGTGTGTGTGTGTGTGTGTGTGTGTGTGTGTTTATGTATGTGCTTAGGGACCACCGGGAAAACAAGGTCCACGTGGTTTGACGGGTCAACCAGGTCTAATGGTAAGCATCTCTTTACCTACATCAGTGGTCATCAACCTTGGTTACATTCATGGCTAGACAGTCCTTGATTGTCAAGATGGTCCTTGATTGGCTGGACAGTTCTTTATTGGCTGGACAGTCCTTGATTGCCTAGACATTCATTGATTGGTCAAACAGTCCTTGATTGTCTAGACTGTTCTTAATTGGCTTGAAAATCATTGATTGGCTGGACAGTCCTTGATTGACCAGCAGTCCTTGATTTTCTAGACAGTCCTTGATTTTCTAGACAGTCCTTGATTGGTTGGATAGTCCTTGATCGGCTGGACAGTCCTTGATTGGCTGGACAGTCCTTGATTGGCTGGACAGTCCTTAATTGGTTGGACAGTCCTTGATTTTCTAGACAGTCCTTGATTGGTTGGACAGTCCTTGATTGGCTGGACAGTCCTTGATTGGCTGGACAGTCCTTGATTGGCCGGACAGTCCTTGATGGCTAGAGAGATGATGTAAAACTCATGGCATTTGTGTAGTTTTTTTTCTGACCTGCTGTATATAATAATATAATAAACTTCATAATCGCACATCTGTGTTGGGTGTTTACTTCAGGGGTTTCCTGGATTAAAGGGCGCTAAAGGAATGATGGGATATCCTGGATCAGATGGCACACTGGGGCTGCCTGGACTTCCAGGACTTCCTGGTCCAATGGGCCAAATAGTAAGTTGTTGCTTTTCTTTTACCTTATTGACCTTCCAAAGTGGAATCTCTGAACGTGTCGTGGTTGTTGGTGCCTCGCAGGGTTTACGTCAAAGCTTCAGATGCAGCTGGAGATTCTGCAGAATGAGGTGAAACATAAAACTCACAAAGCAAGTTCTGCTTCTGGGGGGTGTGTCCACAGGTTACAGTGATGCTTAGAGAAGCCTCTTCAAGTGCAACGTACCAAATCTTGAGGCAGTCAGGCTACAACTGCAGAGGGTACAGTGTACGCTCATTGGTATAGATGGTCGTAGCTGAGAGCCTGGCCTCAGAATCTAGTGTGAGATGGTGGATACAGTTGTCTAACAGAACCGTATGGTCCATGTGAAGGTTCTTACCAAAGACCTGCAGCGGCGATGGAAGCCAACACTGTAATGACTGACTGACTGTTGTTTGACAGGGTGACCGTGGCACAGCGGGCGTCGAGGGAAGGGCGGGCCTTCCTGGTCCACGTGGTGAAATCGGACTACCTGGAGCAACCGGACCCCGAGGAGCCCCTGGATCACAGGTACGACTTCATGAGCTCCAGAGTGTGAAGATGTTTCATTTTATCGTATCAGGATTTATAATTGATACCTGAACCCATGGGTGGGTGGAGTCTACTGTGGAAGAACTAAAGAACTAGAAGAACTAAAAAGTCTCAAATCCTATGCGTTTGTTCTTCACTGGGAGACACAGCTGTGGATTTCACAACTCCAGACTCTCAGAAGAGTTTCGTAACTGACCTGCTGCTTTTGAAATGACCCGAATTAATAATTCCTAAAAACGTCTGCTGATCCTCATCCAAGTTCTAATACAAACACACACAAACACGCGTTCCGCCAAAAGTAATAACACGCTGATTAATGATTCACAGAGCAGGACTTAATACCAAGGTAACCCCCCCCTGGGGTAAGGGCTCCGAAATTTGGCTGTTCAAACGGAGGAAAGGAGGGTTCCTCAAACATTCTGAAGATCTGAGAATCACAGCGGAGGTTTCGAGAGATTATAATCAGGATCACAGCTACAGACAGATTCAAAAATGGGCCTCCAGGAGTCTTTTGAAGAGATGATGGTCTTCAGGAAGCCATGTTTGGGGAAGACCCTCTGTATCAAGACCAGACCATGGTCCAGGAGCTGCATTTACAAACCGGGTTTCCTGAAACGTAGAAAAACCTTCTTTAAAAAACATCACCAAAAAGTAGAAGACCGTTATTCCATTGGTTTTATTAAGGGGCGTGGCCACCACTGAGTTCCATGACCTTTTACTCTGCACTCCTAAATTTTGGATGTTTTTCAGGGTGAGAGAGGTTTGGCCGGTGAGCGAGGGCCATCTGGTGCGAAGGGTTTGCAGGGTGTCTCTGGAGACCAGGGCAGAGCAGGTGATCCAGGAACCAAAGGAAAGCCGGTGAGTTTTCATTCATCCATGACGTTCTTCAAGTTCTTCTGCCGAGTCGCGATTGTTCCCAACAGCCAATCACTGAGAACCATTCCGCCCTATAGTCAGCCACTCACTAACCACCATCGTTGCCAAATCCAATACCTAACACTTGAGTATTCTCAACGGCCAATTGCTAAACAGCCTTCGACCCAGCAGCCAATCCCTTGCATCCATTGCTTGACCTGAACATGAAGGCGGGGTCATTGCTTTTTGTTATTCGTTTGTTAGTGTGTATGTTTATCATGCGGAACTCTTGAGTGTACCGATGCACGTTAAGGTGTGCTAGCGTGCTAATGTGTTAGCGTGCTGGTGTTATATAATTTCAGATTAGTAGCGGATCAGTTAGGGATGTTCTATAAACCGCAGACGGATTTGGTTCCACGCAACACGGGAGAGAATAATACCGCCGAGTGTCAACACACATTCCAGACCGCGCGGCCGGACGGCTCAGATTGCCGTCCCGCCACCCACAGTCCAGTGTTTGCTTAAACACGAGTACAGCCAGATTAACTCAGCTGTCAATCACGTGTGTGTGTGTGTGTGTGTGTGTGTGTGTGTAGGGTGAAGTCGGAGACCCAGGTATATTAGGACTGCAGGGTTTCCCCGGACCTCAGGTCAGTACACCGGTCATCCTCAAACTGTAACTCGTTCACATTTGATGTCATGAGTACCAGTTGCAGCGGTACATTAGTATTAAACGTATGGATCGATGGTATAGAATAATTCCTCATGTGCTCTGATTCAGGGGCCGATTGGAGATTCGGGCTTCGCCGGAGTCCCAGGACCTAAAGGACCCGTCGGTGCGCTGGTGAGAGGCGTCATCGTTTCATTTCAGCGTCTCATTGCTGATCTGTTTCCTGGTTCATGGTTCCGTTGTGTGTTTCAGGGTTTTTCGGGTCCTGTTGGTCCAGTCGGGATGATCGGTCCAGTTGGAAAAGCTGTAGGTCACATTTCATTTTACGTTACTGTAAACATTACTGTAAACGTAATGATCAGAGGACGTCTTTACCCGATACACACAGTTCTCAGATTTGATTTCCAAACGGACCTTTAAATTCACCTCATGTGGGTCAGAGTGGGCCAGTCGAGGGGGCCGGATGTGGCCCTGGGGCCAAAAGTAGTCAGGTTTGCTGTAAAGTATTAAATATTACAAAACAAAACTCATTTTTTACAAAAGGATTTAAAAGGCAAAGCGACTAAAGTAGATTGTGAAGCACCTCACCAGTGGAGTGCGCCATCTATTGGGGGAAATGCATACATAGCATGAAAAAGGAACGCAAATAAGATCTAATAACAGCATGTCTTTATATTATAGTTTGAACAAGTTCGGCGGGATGGAACTGAATGTGTGTGTGTGTGTGTGTGTGTGTGTGTGTGTGTGTGTGTGTGTGTGTGTGTACATATTCCTCTCTAACCAACCGGTGTATGCTGTTTTCAGGGTCTGCAGGGTCCTAAAGGAGAAACAGGCGAGATGGTGAGAACCTCACTCACTATGTTGCCAAAAGTTTAGGGACACACCTCTTAATCGCTGCAGTCAGGTGGTGCATCCACAGCTTTAGAAAATCAGGACTTTTGGACAACTTATGGCCTCCATCTTTGTAGGAACAGTTTGGGGAAGCCCCTTTTCTGTTTCGGCATGACTGACCTATGTTATGTTTTTTCAACAGGGACCCCAGGGGCCTCCTGGTAGTCCCGGACAACGGGTAAGATGCTTAACTCTCATTGGCTAAACGGTTCTGTAATAGATCGGATCCCTGTGAGCTGATGTTTCTCATTGTTTTATTTTTTTAGGGTTCACCTGGTTCTCCCGGCCCTTCGGTAAGAATCCATGTTCAGCTTTCATTTCTTCTCCTAACTTTACAATTAATAACTGATTTCATGGCTGGATGATGATGATGATGATGCATATGGTACCTTATCCTGCTTTGACCTGGTTGTGAGTCTTTGTCGAGCCGTATTACACATCTGCTCATGTTTAAAGCCACTGACGCTGCATCGGGGTTCTGATGGGAACCGGGCCTCTGAGGGTCCCTGAGGGATGTGAGGGTATTGATTTGTGATAATGACCCTAAAACACACCGCGTTTGTCTCTGAGCTTCTGATTATTTACATAGATCACATCGCCGGCTGCACGTTTTCAACATATGCAACCCGTCACGCTTCCTTTATGAGGATTTCTGGGAAAAGGTAGTAATATTTAATCTCACAGGGTTTAATAGGCATTTCCAGAAACCTTTAAGCTGGCAGAGCCGTGCAACAGATGAGGCCTCTAATCAGAAGAAAATGTATTCAACCTGCCAGGATGGCTCCTCGCATCCAAGGTCCCTAATTAAAACGTTCAGGGTTCCAGTAATGGGGAACGGTTCTGCACACAAACAGTTCCAACATGAACCCTTTGATTTAATTAAAAAAGTCTCATTTATTTACATAAATTTACAAAAGTATTTTCACAAAAGTACAGTGTCACAAAGCAGCTTTACAGAGTTTCACGAAGAACAAGCCAAAGTGACAGTGACTAGAATCGTTGGAAGGACCAAGGCTGAGTGGGACACCTATCCTCCATGAGTGGCCGGGTAGCCGTGTACAGATTGTGCAGTCATCCCCTTTGGGGATCCCCTTTCGGAATGCTGATTGGAAGCCAGAGCTTTACCTCCAACATCATCCTAAATTGCCACCTTCCTCCGGATTGTCTTTGGAACGGTACTTTTAGTTCTGGTTAAGCATTTAGAAGGTGAATGTGAGAGCACACATGGAATGGAAGCAGATACGGTTCTGGATCTCACCAGGGGCATGAGAGAGAGAGAGAGAGAGAGAGAGAGAGAGAGAGCGAGACTTAGTGTTTTTACCTCTCGGCACAGACAATTAACACAGACAAACCTCAGGTGAGATCCATCACCTCACCTGCTTCACTTCACATCACCTCTGTCACGTTCTCTAAGGAATGACTAGGTTTAGAACCCGAGCTTTTGTTCTGTTACCCCGGATCCTTCGAGAGCTGAAAATAAGCAACAACACGGTTTCATTGGTTGCAGATACGTGTGAGGTTTGGAGTGAACGTGCGGGGCCTGAAGGAGTCCAACGCTCAGCTGCAGGAGGTGAACAATGACGTTCTCTTTCTCGGTCTGTGACCCACTAGACCATCTAGTCCTGGTAATAATGTCTTCCCTCCCACAGATCTACCAGAACACAGAGGGTTCCTTGTCGGAACAGAGTGCCGAGGTCTTTAGGACCCTGCACCACCTAAACGGGGTCATTTCCACCATCAGGACCCCAACAGGAACTCGCGAAAACCCTGCTCGTTTCTGCAAAGACCTGCTGGCCTGTCAACACAAGATGTCTGACGGTGAGAGAACCCCATTCTGACTCGGCTCCTCCCATAAGCAGCTAGACAAAGTTCTGGGACAGGCTTTCTGGGTCATTCATGCCAAAGCGTGTTTGTGGGATCAGGCTCTGATGGACCTGAATCAATCTCACACAAACTCAGGTTTGTCTCATCTGATCCTCACAGGGATGTTCTGGATCGATCCAAACACCGGCTGCACGTCGGACGCCATTCAGGTTTTCTGTAACTTCACGGCGGGGGGTCAGACCTGCTTGCACCCCCTCAGCACGGACAAGGTAATCACACACACACACACACACACACACACACACACACACACAAGGACATGACAAAAATAGTATGACCAGAAGGCTTCAACTAGAACAACCAGCTAGAACCATCTCCAGTGTCCAAAACCATCTACGGTCAGATTGTTATTGTCCAAACTGACAGGAAGACATTGTTCTTCTGCTCCTCTCTTTCCATGTATCTCTGTTCTCCTGGTCCACTGTTTCCATTTTCTTCTGTCTTCCTGTTGCTTCTCCGTTCTCCTGGTCCTCTGTTCTCCTCATCCTCTCCTTTCTTGCTGCTCCTCTGTTCTCCTGGTTGTGTGTAAATCTGATTCACTGTTCTCCTGGACTTCTACTTTCCTGTTGCTTCTCCGTTCTCCTAGTCCTTTGTTCCTATGATCCTCTGTTCTTCTGGTTCTTAGTCTTCTGATCCTCTACTTTCCTGCTGCTCCTCTGTTCTCTTGGTTCTCTGTTTCCATGCTCTTCTCTTTCTTTTGTCTTCTTCTGTCCTGCTGCTCTTCTGTTCTCCTGGTCCTTTGTTTCTCTGACCCTCTGCTCTCCTGCTTCTCTGTTCCCCTCTTTTCATGTTCCCCTCCTGTCTCTGTAGGTCATGTTTGCCATCAGTAAGGTTCAGATGAAGTTCCTGCACTTGCTGAGTGTCACAGCCACTCAGTCCATCTCACTTCACTGCTACAGTAAGCCTGATGTGGCCGGCACCCAGACGCTGGACACGGTGCGATTCCACACCTGGAATGGACAGGTCTTTGGAAAGAACTCAATACCACAAGATCAGGTTCTTCAGGACGACTGTCAGGTATCAGTGTGTGGAAGGCCTGCAGGATCTTCATACTAAAGACTCAGATGTACAGATGTTCATGGTAACTCGACCCGTGTTGATTATATTTTGGTTCCGGTTCCTGTTTGTTCTCAGGTGCGTGATGGTCGATGGCAGAGCTCACGGTTCCTGCTACACACCCAGGAGCCAAAACAGCTCCCCATCGTGGGCGTGCAGGGTTTTCAGTCCCAGACGGCAGGTGAGCAGCGACACCTGGAGGTGGGACCTGTATGCTTTCTCTGAACATCCTCCTCTTCATCCTTTTTCTCTGCAAAACCACTGAAGGACTCGAATGGCCACAAAATGGCCACCTGTGACGCTGGGTAAGCCTTAAAGTAGTGCGGCACCACCGCTGTGCTGCGGTGACCTCTGCAGGGCCTTAAAGCCCGCCTGCCGCAGGGCAGACACTCTGGGCAAACAAAACAAGAATGTGAGCTGTAACGGACAGAGCAGCTGGCCGCGGTCGAGCAGAAAACGCAATGCTACGACGTGTGGTGTTCTTATCCGATGAACATGGTGCTGGAGTTTATTGTGTCTGCGGGCCGATTTTTAGTTTTGATTTCGCAGAACTAGCATTAAAAATGAAAAACTCCTAATGACTTGATGTTGGAGGATTCCGATCATTTGGTTCCTTTTGGATAAACAAGATCCAAATGAGGGGTGTAGGAACCCAAGTCCTGCTCCAGCAAAACAGTTTTTGATGATAGCTATTAGCATCCAAACTCTGGCTAAAATTCGATAACTATATAAGGAGGCTGGTGGGTTTTGGGTTAGAATTTGGTGTGAATGGTTTGGATTTTAACCTTAGAACGTTCAAACCTTCCATTAAACCGTTTTAAGAATTCCAACCTTCATACTCCCCTTTTAAACTCCATACTATACCCTTTAAGCCATCCACTCTTCATTCTGAACTCCTTAAAGTCCAAACACCTACAATGAAATTGTAAAATACATAAATAATTCCTAACTTGTGATTATTAATGGTTAAAAAAAATTCCCTTCCAAATTCAAGGAGCATAAGCTTAAAAGACTTTATTTTAGCCCCGCGTTTAGTCCTCAGCGTTCGTATTTATGTCATACGTGATGTTGATGGTGCACAAATTACCTCAAATGATTCAAAACGTGGAGAAAATTTATCAACTTTAAAGAAGCGCACGCTCACGCCGTTATCCAGCGTGACTCAAACAACGGCTGGGACAGGAACGAGTTTAATTGCAGACAGTATTAACCCTCAAACTGCCGCCGTTCGGCCGTTGGAACTCACCAAAAGTCCCGCTCCTGTCCCATTCTCTCATATTTAGGGCCGCATAGCGGCAGTTTGTTAACGAGAGGTGTTTAAGAGCTTGCGCCTTAGGACGGGCTCAGATTGTGCTTTGCTGCCCTCTGGTGGTCTTTTCTGCCTATGACTTAAATCTAAACGGCTGAATGTTGTTATTAGAGACAGCGCCCCCCACAGTGACTGCAGATTCATCCTCTTTATCCGTTTAAAAAATATCCAACAGTCACAGGCCGCTGTTTCATAACGCCGTTATCCCACCAGTGACATCACGCAGTAATTTCCATAGCGATCTTGGGCTTTTCCGTCGATTTACTGGATCTTTAAAGTAAACGGAATATGTTTTGGAAATTTTATATTCACGTTTACATTTTAGAAGCTAAAATAATGTCAAATCCTATGGGTGCTCCATTAGGGGGCGCTAAAGACCCCTCAAGATTTGAAACCTTCATTCTGAACCCCTTAATGTTTATACTAATGTTTATACTCCGTATACTAAACCCTTTAAGTTCTCCATCCTTTATGCTAAACGTGTATTAAACCAACCGAAGCCCAGTTGAGGCCTGTCCCGTCTCTTCAGATGGCGCTCTACCTCCTTCCCCCAGCCACCTGTCCTTTACAGATGTGTGTACAGGCCACATCAAGCCCCCTGTTGGAAAGGTGCTGTTGTTTTTAATCCGTCTGTGGTTCATAATTTATATGGTGTTTGTGTGGATTTTTGCTCTCATGGTTTTATTTACGTTTTCAAAGAATACAGAAAAGTCTGCTGTTCATGTTTAGCGTGAGAGATCAAATATACAGTTCCTATACTGTTAACATGAAGGGCGCGGCGCTTTCCTATAAGGGCGCGATGGCGTCTCCATGGTGCTGCGCTCCACAACAGATCACACATTTAGGCTTTTTACAGCTTGTATATTTTGATGCCATTATTGTTTGCTTTATTTATGTGACATATTTTCCTCTTTGTAAAATTAATGTACTCCAGTAAATTATAATATTAATATCGGAGTCAGAGATCTGACCAAAAACAGCATCTAGTTGAATAGCAAATGGTTATTTATATAAAAAATGTACCTGTGTATATACAAACCGAGGTGGAACCATGTTGCTGATATACTGTCGTGCGCTGGCAGCTGAAACGGGACAGATTCAGATCCGTCCCGTCCCAGGTTTAACTTATATTACCGCAGACACTCACCCTGTCACACCCCCTGTACATATTACGGTATCTTGGAGATCAAATAAACTGGTTTTAATTCCAAAGTGTGTCTTGATATTTATCTAATTGATCTAAGACTAATCAAACAGCGGATGGACCCTCTGCTGGTGGTCCGGAGGAGCCGTGGTGGGTGGCAACCCCTATGTACGGTATGCAACTAGATCACTTTATCCTTTAATAATTCCTGCTCTGTGGGGTCTCCATCAAACAGAGTATGGAGAGCAAGCAATGGACTACAGAATGTATTTACAGAACTACAAATTCCATCTATTTACACTGGAACCAAGTTAAGTTTATTGACAGGATGATGGAGGTGATAACAGAGGCCGGTAAGTTTAAAGGTCTTAATTAAACACCGAATATCAGTTCAATTGACAGTTTTATATCAGGAAATTCAGGAAAAGGGGATTTTAACTGTTAAAATAAGACATTCGAGCGTAAAAGACTGAAATGTGTGATGGATTTATGAATTTATGAATGAATAAAGTTACTAAATTGGTAAATGAATGTATAAACAGGTAGAAATGAGAGGCACTTAACAAGACCCCCCTATAAAGGAGTGCTTCTGCAGGTGTTGACCACACCCCTTTTCGCTGTTTTTATCCTTTCTGGCTGATGTTTTGGTCACTTTTGCATTTGGTCGGTTCTCTCACCACAGAGGTAGCATGAGGCGGTGTCTACAGCCCACACAAGTTGCTCAGGTAGTGCAGCTTATTCAGGATGGCACATCAAT